>MJUT01049534.1:241596-265191 GCA_002080005.1 Gigantidas platifrons | reverse complement strand
TCACCTCCAGTACAGTTAGACATGTCATCTCACTGTGGGTGGTATAATGGTTAGCTTGCTCACTCACCTCCAGTACAGTTAGACATGTCGTCTCACTGTGGGTGGTATAATGGTTAGCTTGTTCTCCTCCAGTACAGTTAGACATGTCATCTCACTCTGGGTGGTATAATGGTTAGCTTGTTCACCTCCAGTACAGTTAGACATGTCGTCTCACTGTGGGTGGTATAATGGTTAGCTTGCTCACTTCCAGTACAGTTAGACATGTCATCTCACTCTGGGTGGTATAATGGTTAGCTTGTTCACCTCCAGTACAGTTAGACATGTCATCTCACTCTGGGTGGTATAATGGTTAGCTTGCTCACCTCCAGTACAGTTAGACATGTCATCTCACTCTGGGTGGTATAATGGTTAGCTTGCTCACCTCCAGTACAGTTAGACATGTCATCTCACTGTGGGTGGTATAATGGTTAGCTTGCTCACGCCCAGTACAGTTTGACATGTCATCTCACTCTGGGTGGTATAATGGTTAGCTTGTTCACCTCCAGTACAGTTAGACATGTCATCTCACTCTGGGTGGTATAATGGTTAGCTTGCTCACCTCCAGTACAGTTATGGTTAGCTTGCTCACCTCCAGTACAGTTAGACATGTCGTCTCACTCTGGGTGGTATAATGGTTAGCTTGCTCACCTCCAGTACAGTTAGACATGTCATATCACTGTGGGTGGTATAATGGTTAGCTTGTTCACCTCCAGTACAGTTAGACATGTCATCTCACTCTGGGTGGTATAATGGTTAGCTTGCTCACCCCCAGTACAGTTAGACATGTCATCTCACTCTAGGTGGTATAATGGTTAGCTTGCTCACCTCCAGTACAGTTAGACATGTCGTCTCACTCTGGGTGGTATAATGGTTAGCTTGCTCACCTCCAGTGCAGTAGATCATGGGTTCGAGCCAGGGTTGGTATTGGCATTTGCATTTGATTGAATACTAGGAACTTGCACACCTAGAAACAGAAAATATTAATTTAACATTCCTAGGTATTACTGAATTGGAGATTGAAATCTACTATTATGAAAAATCATGGTGTACATGCTGTCCTTTAAACCTCTGATATTGTCCAATTCCTTGGAATTAATTAACATGGGAGAAGTGTGTAATCAGGGTTCCCACGCATCCTGGAAAAAGGAAAATACCAGGGAATATCGTTTTACACGTCCCCGGTTGGGAAATGTCCTTGAAAATTAAAAAAATTGTCAAAATCAGGGATTTACCCTGGAAATCTGTATTGAAAGCGTAATTTTTTAACCACCGAAAGTTTTGATGCAATTTGTAAATTTCGAGTTACTTCCCTTCGTCTGATAATCAATTTGTCCCTTGCTTTATTCGTCCCAATAATAATAAAAGCGTCTACAATAGACCCAAAAAAAGGACGAAAGGCATAGGGACGAATTGATAACTTGAATCAGAATCTGCAATGTGTTTGTAGGAGTAGTGCAGGTCAATGTTACATGAATTAGTTCCGATGATGACGATCAATATTCAATCACACGTGAAGAAATCCATGATAATAACAGAATGCTTGTTCAAGCGGCAAATAACGAACATGAAAACTTATCCAGACACGATTAGATTATTCTACCCCAAGGTACAACACAAATACAGTCAAAAGCACTATCATAAAAAATTAATTTGTAAATATCTTACACAAAACATGTTCCTGAAGCAAAACATGAGGAGAGCAGGTTAATTTGCTGTAGTTCATAGTTCATTATAGCACAGTGGTACCACATAACTTCTCATATATATATATATATATCCTTGAAAACTGAAAAAAAGTCCTGGAAAAACCCTGGAATTTCATATCTGGAAAAGAGTGGGAACCCTGAGTAATTTCAGAAGCTGTTCATGTCATACCAGTTACTTCAGTTATTATTGATGATAAATATTTTGTATTTATGTTTTTCAGGCCCAGTCAACATTAACAGGATCCAGTCAGAAATTAGAATTATTACGAATCTCATTAGAAAAACGTTGTGAAGAACTTGAACCTAAATCTGCCAAATTACATATATTACAACAAGAGCTTGATGCTGCTTATTCTTCATCTCCTTTAACAAAATCTAACATTAGGAAATCAGAAACTTCCATGTTCTCAAAGTCTGCTGCGATTACAGGAAAACTGGAAGTCAGGTAGGAAGTGATAACCATTTTGGCAACATCAATTATGTACCTCAATTACATAGTCAGATTTATATCAACCTGTGCAATCAGTGCCTATCACCAGTAACGTTGTAAGTTCTAATCCCACTCAGGCGTTGTGTACTTGATACATTATGTGATTAAGTTTGTCAGTGGCTTGCAGAATGTCAGTTGTTTTCTCCAGGTACTCGGGTATCAGGAAGATATAGATAAAATTTTATATTCAACGACAAAAGTCTACTTCAAACTGAAATATAACCCTAACCTCACAATAAAGACACTATCCCTGGTAATGGTAAATACAACAGCAAGTTTAACCTCACAATAAAGACACTATCCCTGGTAATGGTAAATACAACAGCAAGTCTAACCTCACAATAAAGACACTATCCCTGTTAATGGTAAATAGAACAGCAAGTCTAACCTCACAATAAAGACACTATCCCTGGTAATGGTAAATAGAACAGCAAGTCTAACCTCACAATAAAGACACTATCCCTGGTAATGGTAAATAGAACAGCAAGTCTAACCTCACAATAAAGACACTATCCCTGGTAATGGTAAATACAACAGCAAGTCTAACCTCACAATAAAGACACTATCCCTGGTAATGGGTAAATACAACAGCAAGTCTAACCTCACAATAAAGACACTATCCCTGGTAATGGTAAATAGAACAGCAAGTCTAACCTCACAATAAAGACACTATCCCTGGTAATGGGTAAATAGAACAGCAAGTCTAACCTCACAATAAAGACACTATCCCTGGTAATGGGTAAATAGAACAGCAAGTCTAACCTCACAATAAAGACACTATCCCTGGTAATGGGTAAATAGAACAGCAAGTCTAACCTCACAATAAAGACACTATCCCTGGTAATGGTAAATAGAACAGCAAGTCTAACCTCACAATAAAGACACTATCCCTGGTAATGGGTAAATAGAACAGCAAGTCTAACCTCACAATAAAGACACTATCCCTGGTAATGGGTAAATAGAACAGCAAGTCTTTATCTTAATTGGAAAAAATTGTAAGCAGTCGTCAATGTGACTTAACAGTAAATACCTGGTAGGAGATACAAAGATGTAGAAATGATAGCATGTTATTTCTGAATCTGGGTTGTATAATAGTTAAACTTTTTACTCCAGTTCTCTGATCATATGGCAGTTGGATTTACAACTACCTATGCAATCAGTGCCTATCACCACTGAAGTAATGAATTTGAATCCTGCTCATGACGAGATGTACTCGATACTGATAGCCTCCAATAAGATGAATATTATGTCATAGTTTGAACATAACAATTGAGAAAGGTTAAAGCTATTTACAGGTGTCTGATCAAGGAGACGGCAACCTTGAATGTTCAACCAAGCAACACATTTATACTATTAAAGGGCTGTTCCAGTTAAAAGACTTGGTTGTGTTATTTTGTAATTGAATGATTTCCATGTATTTTTTAGGTTAGTAGGCTGCCAAACATTATTGGAAGAAATACCCGGTAGAAAGAAAGATAATTTACAGTTAATGTTGTCTAGTCCTGGTGAAAGCAAAAGTTTGTTACGAGGATCAAAGAATTACAGTGGCAAGACGAAAACTTACAATGTCAAAGAAGAAGTTGGAAGTACGTTTTTTTTTTTTAACTCGCCTGGACTAAAGGCCAACATGGGGTATTGTCATTACTTTTCATCTGTTGTCGCCAAGTAACGTCTGAACTGTTTACATTTCAAGCTGGTTCCGGGAAACCACTGGAACAAATGGAATTAAGCTTAGGAAATAAGAGGTATTTTTGGTGTTGATTGGCAAAAATCAGCCAGTTTAGAACAATGATAACCATGTGAACCTCTGGTTACTCTGAATGTATTTTATATGATTTATCAAGAAAGGTTTTAAGATGAAAAAGCGGCAGTTAGAAACCATAAATTGGAAGGACAGACAAAACAATGGCTAAAAGAAAAAGGACAAAAAGACAAACAATTGTCAAAAGAAAAGTATACAGAAAACTAAAAATTGAGTGTCACGAACCCCATGTAAAACTGGGAATGAACTCAGATGTTCATTAGTTCCCCTAGTGGCACCCGTCATGTTGCTGTATTACTGTAAACATAAGGAAATACCCTGGATGAGTTCAAACATGAAAACTTATAACCTGTCCACAGTTGAAATAGATAGATAAATAACTTATGGGACAAGACTACATTTGTGATTGAAGAGGGGCTCATCAATATGTGTCTTTCTATGTATTAAATAAATGCTGGCTTACCTCTACTGTGAAACCTGTCTAATACAAACTGGGAATAAAATGAAATCCTGTATAAACCGAACACCTGTCTATTCAGAACACAATAGCTGGTTCCTAGGGGGTTCGGTTTATACAGGTTTATCTGTATATATAAGTAATAAGGATGTAATGATACCACTTTCTCACAATGTGATCCATATCACAATACTTAGGTCTGATACATTATATTTCATTTTTGTGTCACAAATAACACAATCCGCAGTACCCTTGTTTATTAATCTATCTCAATCGGATTATGTTTCATTAAAGCCGATGAATTTCCACACGAAAGAACTGTATGAACCCACGGACACTAAAATTTTTGTTTTTATCGCCTTGTTTGTTTAACAGTATCGAATCAGAATTGTTTCGGGGGACATGTATCGATTCGTGGATCACAAAAGAAACAAGGGCAACGCAAAGCTTGGCATATCCCTTCACCTAAAAATTTGACCTGGTGACTGACCTATGACCTTGAATATCAATAGGTTTCCAGATTCTCTTAAGGACTAAGTATGTACCAAGTTTGGTCAAAATCCATTGAAGGATGTTGATTCTAGAGTGTTCACAAGGATGTTACAGAAGGACGGTAGTGTTACTACAGTGGAACCTGTGCAATCGGACACCTCAGTTTTCTTACATCCTGCGACATCCGACAAAGATTTATCGTCCCAAAGTAGTTCTGTTAACATAAATAAAACTTGAGCATTCCGACATCCTGTACAATCCGACACATGTTCCTGGTCCCTTGGTGTGTCGGATTAGACAGGTTTCACTGTATATCCCTTCGCAACTTTGTTGGCAAGGGGATAAATATCGTAATGCATTGGTGCACCGGTGCATTTTACACCCCTAATATATAATGTAAGTAAATTGAATGATATTATTTTAATTTTTAGACAAATTTAAGCTTATTTGCATATTTTATTTTATTATTGTGAATGATATATTAAAATGAAAATATTCTATTTATAGATGAAGTTATGGCAGTAATAAAATTAGACAATTTACAAGTTGGACAGACTGGCTGGAAGACTTGTAGTCAACAGTGCTGGGATCAAAGATTTAATATAGAACTTGACAGAGTAAGTCATACTGATTAGTTGTTGGGAAATAAAAAAAAAATAATACTGTACATGTTCGAACCCTGGGTGCCTAAATTTTTCAGTTATTTCCTAACAGTTTGTCATTATTACAGCAAAGTGGTATAAATTCCTGAAGCCTAATGTGTTCAAAGATTCTTTTTTCGTCACTTTTGCTAAAATCGTATACTGATGTTTTGTTAGTGTTTTCCTTTTTGCTGATTGGTTGCGGATATTGTCACCGCTATCATCAGGGCTTTCAATAGAAGCCGGTAGCCGGCGATTTTCACCGTTTATTTAGAGAAAGACTGCCGGCTATTTTGTAGAAAAAAAAATTGAAATTTTATTTCAATCATGTGAATTGTTGCAGTGTTTTGATAATAAATCTATATTTACAGCGCTTTATTTATAGATTTTTTTGCTTCCTGGAATAACAGTTTTCCGATATACTGTTTAATACATGTTTTTCATTGGTCGAGAGATTTGTTTAGGACTGTATCCCAGAGATTCCCAAACATGCCGGTCTGATGGACAAATCCGCTAAAAATCTATTCGGTCCGACTATCCGGTATAAAATACTGGGTTTGTTGTATAAAAGAGCCCTGTTTGATCTCCAATTTGTCCATAATTTATTTTAATTAAGTCTAAAAGAGAAATGCCAGATCAAAACTCTTTTCTTGTATCATTTATCTCCTCCATGCTTTGATGAAGTTCAAGGACATTGACCAAATTAAAGTCGCAATCTCAGAAACGCTTCAATGAACGAAAATATCAATATTTGAAATATAAGTACAAGAATCACTCCGAACCAGACACGTAAAAATTATCGGATATCAATTTGGCACCAAATTTAAACTTGTCTTTTGTGCAAAATACGATCGAGGACTTGATTTAGGCTTTTGGGAAATATTGAAACCTTTGAAATGGACAAATATTACAAGCTTTTTCCTGATTAAGACAAATGGTGGAAAAGATCCACAAAATTTTTTTGATCATTGATGGGAACTCAACAAACGATATAGGGCCAATACATGTACACTGCTATTTTTAGTCTGCACTCATTGTGTCAGTGGTGTTAGTTCTTTATTGAGCTTAACGATATTGCAGCTCTCTACAGTTGTTGATGGATATAAAAACAATGTTTTCTGAAGCTTCTGGGGGGCTTTGCCCTCTGGACCCCCTACAAGGGCATTGCCCTTGACCCGTTGGAGGCCTCCATTTCTCCACCTACTTTTTGGAAATAGCCTGCTACTTCAAAACTTATTGAAAGCCCTGATCATGCAGTAGTTGGATATACGTACATCTATCTATGCAATCATTGGTCACCACTGCTAAGCTGAGTTAAGCTCTTGTTGGTGGCGAGATGTACTTATGCCGATCTATGGTTTTTATCATCGTTTACTCCACTAATTTAATTTGCCACCATTATATTACTGAATGAAATATTGTTGAAGGTGAAGGTGACACCTGTGATCCTTAGTTATTTATTTATACAGTGTACCCTCGTTGTACTGCCCATCTTTAATCCTTGGGGCCTTTGTGGTCGTGATCGTTTGGTAGTTGGATTTACAACTACATATGGAATCAGTGTCTATCACCACTAGCGTTGTGGGTTTGAATCCTGCTCTGGCAAGGTGCACTTGTTACAACATTATGTGATAAAGTTTGTCAGTGACTTGCAGCATGTCAGTGGTTTTCTCCGGGTATTCCTGTTTCCTCCATCAGTAGAACTGACTGCCACAAAATGACAGAAATATTGTTGAAAGTGGTGTTAAACACCATAACATTAATCCGGAAACCTCACTTATTGCCATCAAGTCCAAATTTTAAAAAATCCTGTAGTTTGATGTAAAGTTCTCCCTAAATATACATGTTATATATATTGTCTACCTTGCTTATCGCCAAAATATAGCTTGGTCCAAAAGGTGGGCTATGTTGGAAATTTGAAATCATGGATTAAAATATTAAATATTTTATTAATTTTTAGTCAAGAGAATTAGAAATGGCAATTTATTGGAGAGACTGGAGACAGATGTGTGCTATAAAATTTTTACGGTTAGAAGATTTCCTGGATAACCAAAGGCATGGGATGGCCATCCATTTAGAACCACAGGGAATTCTATTTGCTGAAGTAAGTTAAGGTTTTTTAAAAAAATCTTTATTTGAACTGGAATGAATACAGTCACATCAGTCTTAAAGGGCACCTCTAGCACTTCACTGTCTATAAAGGGCACATCTAGCACTTCACTGTCTATAAAGGGCACCTCTAGCACTTCACTGTCTATAAAGGGCACCTCTAGCACTTCACTGTCTGTAAAGGGCACCTCTAGCACTTCACTGTCTATAAAGGGCACCTCTAGCACTTCACTGTCTATAAAGGGAACCTCTAGCACTTCACTGTCTATAAAGGGCACCTCTAGCACTTCACTGTCTATAAAGGGCACCTCTAGCACTTCACTGTCTATAAAGGGCACCTCTAGTATTTCACTGTCTATAAAGGGCACCTCTAGCACTTCACTGTCTATAAAGGGCACCTCTAGCAATTCACTGTCTATAAAGGGCACCTCTAGCATTTCAGTCTATAAAGGGCACCTCTAGCACTTCACTGTCTATAAAGGGCACCTCTAGCACTTCACTGTCTATAAAGGGCACCTCTAGCATTTCACTGTCTATAAAGGGCACCTCTAGCACTTCACTGTCTATAAAGGGCAGTCTTATTTTTCCAAAGAGTGGATAGTACCATTTTATTTTAGCCTGTACATAAAGGCCAACAGCTCATGAAGGCCACATTTTCAGGTTCCCTTGAGTGCCCTTTATATACAGCTTTGACTGTGTTTTGTGAGGGAGTTTACAGTCGTCGTTAACATGACTCATTTTTTAATGGAAGGAATTCTACCCGTTCTATCCAAGATGAAATTTTTCCTCGTAGGGGATTTCCTCTTTTTTGAGTAAAATATATTTCGAAATGTTCAGAATTTATAATTTGTTTGTGTATAGATATAGTACCATGAAACCTGTCTAAACTGGACCTTGAAGAAACGGGAATCCTGTATAAACCAGTCATCGACATTAGCAGTGGTCCGGGGGCCCACGACCAGTGACTTTTGCCAAATTTTTTCAATAGAATCTATATAAATATTCTAATTTTGGAGTTTTCGGGCCAGTAAATTTCGAAGACTGATAAACCAAACTTTATATAAAGTCATAGTTTAACAAATCATTGTTAATTTAACCTGTATAAATCTAACATGATAAGCTAGTTTTCTAAGGTGGTCAGGGTTTAACAGGTTTCACTGTGTCTTGAAATTGTTTCCAATTATTGATGCAATAATTTAATTACATTGTGTATATATATATATGTCTGAAAATTAAACCCAATAGTGTTAGAATTAGATATTTGAGCTGACAAATTTGTGTTCTTCCCTTGACGGGATTTGAACTCACACCATTGATACACTGCAGCACCAATCGTAGATTATTTTGAAATGTTCCAGGATATTGCAAAGTATCAGTATTGGTTAGAACTTATTCGATGAAAAGTCAGGGATTTTGAAAATTTATTTTTATATCTATAGCAAAACATAAGTGCATGTAATTACTTCTAATGGGTTTTTTATGGAAATTCTCTGTGTATTTATTGCATTTTTGATGAATGAGTCCATTTCTACATGCATGCAGAGGGATACTTGGTCCATTTTTATATGCATATCGAGGGATACCTGGTCCATTTCTACATACATGCCAAGAGATACTTGGTCCATTTCTACATACATGCCAAGAGATACCTGGTCCATTTCTACATACATGCCAAGAGATACTTGGTCCATTTCTAATGTTCTTTACTTTAATTGTTTCTTGTAAATATGTAATGTTCTAAGAAATCTTTGTTGTGTACTCTCATATTTTGATTTTGTAGATAACATTTGTAAATCCAACCTTGACAAGAAAAGCCAAACTTCAAAGACAAAGAAAAATATTTCCAAAGCATAAAGGTATACTGAAATAAATTAACTGGTGTGAGAGAGAAAAAAATATGTAAACAATGAGGCCTAATCAGAAACATACTTAATGAATTTTATCTTTTATGAATTGATATACCATGTTTATGATAAAGTCTATCAAGAGGATGATGAAGAAATTTATGAAGATCTTTGTTCACGTAAAAAACGAGAATCAAGAGTAAGCTTTGAAATTTTGAAAATTTTAATATTCAGACAATATTAGATCAATGTCTTAAAATATAAAGTTTATGTGTATGCAACCTGAAAAGTGGGACAAAGGCAAGGTTTACTGAGCCTTTCACCAGTTTTACATCGAACACACATAAACGTTATAATTTAAGACACTGCATTAATATTGTGTTTATCCTACAGACAAAATCACAATAAACCATGGGTGGTGATATACGAATGATATAATAATTATCCCTAGATTTCCCCTTTTGATATTTTCTGTCAACAGGAAGTCAACTGATTTACAATTAGTTTCCCAAAGCTCAGCAGGTAAAACATGAAAGGATTACCAGAAAAATTATATTTCGGTCAGTGACCATATAATATATAGAAAAAATTTATCCAGTCAAGTGCAATTTGCTTGCTGAACTAGAGCAAGTGCATCATTAAGCAAATTTTTTGAGTATTCTAGGAATTAAAATTACCTGAGGCAATACAGGGATCGAATTTAACTAGAAAAAAAATAGCCAGCACAATTTTTTTTCCACTAGCTAAAATTTTGAAATCAAAATGTTATGGTTATTGGACATTATATGACTTCCTCTTTTTTGTTGTTTACACTGAAGAAATCGGTAATTTGGTGCATGATTTCACTTGACATGCATAATTAATGGAGGTCATGAAAGTGTAATGCAGTTGAATGTCATACGAATGCTTTAACTACATAGATAAAACATTTCAGTGCCTATTGGACGTAAATTTTACAGTCACGGTCACTTAAATGTTTTTGAAAACAACGATTTTATACACAAAACTGAAAGTAGGAAAATTTAGCACACTCACAATTTTTTTCAAGTTCTCTGGCTTTTACTACTGTAGCAAAATTTAATTTTTACTCGCATTTTAGCAAGTATTTCCCATTAAAATTCGATCCCTGGCAATACTGAATTAAAATTTCAAGGATGATAATCTAGAGAAATTGAAGGCAAATGACATTCATGTGAATATCTTATTGTTCAGCATCCATGTGTATAACACCCAATCAGTTTCAATGTTTGTACTTTTCAGGAAAGAACTTCCTTCGAGCTGGCCAAATGAACATTAACGTTGTGACGTGGGGTAGGCTGATGAAGAGAGCTTTACCACAACAATGTGCAGACAATGCTAGTGCCCTCAGTCCTGACAGTCAGATAGGTTCTCCTGGTGAGTATGTGTAAAGTGTGATGATACACAACATCCACATCAGTGCTATAATTGTTAGTGTGCTTGATTCGAGTGTGGTAGATCGTGGGTCTGGGTCCCGGTCAGGTAGACCAATCAACCAAAGACTATAAAATTAGTATTTATTGTTCTCTGCTTGGCCTGCAGCATTAAGGTGAGTGCAGAGACTGGTCGAATCGCAATCAGGATAATGCGTCCGAATGTAACTTGTTCTTGCCATATAGCTGAAATATTGCTCATTTGGCATTATGCAACAATCACAAACTCACTGATGATACACATTGCAGAAAGTTTGTTTTATAAACAGCATGACTGAGTTGTAATACATATACAGCACCTAATACCTACAGTTTATCATTACATTTATTTAATTCCAGTATCTTACTTGCGACAGGTCAGTGGTTTTCTCCGGGTTCTCTGGTTTCCTCCACCAATAAAACTGACCGCCACAATATAAGTGAAATACTGTTGAAAATGGCGTTAAGCACCATAAAACCAAACTAACTATAGATTTTATAGCCAAGCTAGTTGATAATTGTTATAGATTTGTACATTTCCCTTTGATCTTTACACATGATAATAACTATTTTTAAACAACTATCGTGATATGAACATAATATCGCTATTTTGTAATGTGACATTATAATGACGTCATCTCACCAAATCCTTTATAAAGTTACTGTCTATATGTTTTGCTCGAAATAGAATTCTCATCGCATCTCCCATCTCAGGAAGGGGTTGTCATGGACTACCTGTGCAATCAGTGTCTATCACCACTAAAGTTGGCAGTTCGAACCCCTTTCATGGTGGGGTGTACTCTATACAACGTTATGTGATAAAGTTTGTCAGTGACTTCGGACAGGTCAGTGGTTTTCTCTGTGTTCTCCGGTTTCCTCCACCAATAAAACTGACCACCACGATACAACTGAAATATTGTTGAAAGTGGCATTAAACACCATAAACCAAACCTAAAAAAAGACCATCTCAGGCTTCACCTTCAATGCAAGATTGCAAGACATCTGTTCTTACAAAACAAATCAACAATAGTATAGTGTACATATATATATCACTAATATTATCTTGACGTTGAAGGGCCCGGGTGGCTCAATGAGTTAGGTAGTTGGATTACCTAACAACTCATATAAGCTGATCATCAATACGGCATGGGTTCGTGCCCGTCTTTGTAAATTACAAAATGGGTGCACTCGACTCGCAGCCGCAAGTGATCAAGTTTACCAGTTGCTTGCCCATGGTTGGTGGTTCTCTCTGGGTACTCCAGCTTCTTCCACCACTAAAACTGGTTGCCATGACATAGCTGAAATATTGCTGAAAGTGGCACTAAACACCAAAAATCTAAATCACACAGAGCTAATACATTCACTTAGCATTCAAAAGTTTGAGAAATTGTTAGGACTAGTTTATATGCAAAAGATATACGAGTAAAAAAATAAGGTAAGTAGGTTTAGATCATGTACAAGAGATCTTTGGGTAAAATAAATGGCTTGGCTTTGTTAGAATGTTATTTTTACTGGGGATTAGACATGGAGATTTATCATTATATCAAAATTTAAATTGTCTTTTGCAGGTATTCTGGCATCGGACAGAGGACCACCCGTCCACACAATAAATTTTGAGCCTTTATCAAATGATGATAAGGCTCCCCCACTTCCAGGTACCCCTCCTCCTGTGATGTCTAACAGGGACTATACTACACCTCCCCAGCATCAAGAACATGCTATACAGGTACAGTGTGAGATGATAAGCAACAATAAAAACACTGTTTTATTTATAACAGGGATGATTTTTTTTTTCAGTTTATTTAACTGATGTCAGCTATTTTCCTCTGGAAAAAAAAATCCGAAAGTTGCTGAACACGGTCAGAACAGGTAAAAATGACCATTTTGAAAGAGGGTGTAGATGGTTTCAGCTATTTTTCATTCATTTCCGTTATTTTATTTTCTAACGAGGATCATCCCTGTTATAATACTTATGATATTTATCCGAGTGGTAAATTCCTTTTTCAGCAATGATTCAGATCTATTGTGATTGGTAGTGTATTGATGGAGGAATTTGGAGTACCTTCAGAAATTTGGTAAGAAAACATCAGAGTTGGCGAAAATCGTCGGACCTGACCGGCAGAATAACGGTCGGTTCGACTAATTAATGACTCGTGTCTGTCCCAATGTCCGTCACGAAAATATTACCGTCTTTGTGGTCGTCCAGTTGGCGATTGAAATTTATTCACTCCCAGTTTCCACTGCCAATTGCATTAAATTCCGTTTTCAGTTTTATTAAAATGTCAGACAGAGACTTGAAATTTGTTTATTTATTCTGTCAGACCGACACGTTCTTATTTGTAATCGAAACTCCTATTACATAAATGTAAACATCCTTCTAGTAGGAACGTACGAGCACCTGCAAAACGTGGACAATTATAGCTGAAATATATTACAGAGCACATAAATAAATGACTTCCACACTTCTCAAGTATCAAAGATTGTTTGTGTTTAATTAAATATGTTTTGAGATGCTTATATATTGAAGATGACAACAGATTCATATTTTTAACTGAAATTAAAAATGCAGGTAAACCGGAAACTGACATTGATGTATAATATTCGGAACGCGATCGGACCATTAGATACGGATTGTTGGTTATATCTGCCTTATCTTTTTAGATTAATATATGTATACAGAAAAACACTTAAAGGGGAATTTGCGGTAGTGCCTACTGCCAAAATTTGTGGGCGGAGCTCATCAGTAAAAATCCCTGTTGAGATGAACAGCATATTTATGAAACTGTATGTCACATGACCAACATGACCATGGTCACATACCTCAGAAATTTGAAGTGATTTTTGTAGGTTTTAGGCTGATAAAGAATATTATTTATAATAAAACTAAAAGTTTGGTAGGGAGAAACACTAGTGACCATGCCTGTCAAATATTTTGCACCAAAAGTAACTATGAAACTGTGTATCATTGATTTTTCCTCCTCGAGATGACCGTGGCCAAAATAATGAAGAAACTGAATGTTTGCTCCGCCCACAGCTATTTATACCCACGCTTCCCCTTTAATTGAGTTTAATGATCATGAATATAGGTAATGTTGCATTCAGTTCTGTATAAAAAACAAAATTTGACAGGTTATATACAATATTACAAAAAAAAACCCCAAAAAATATGGTGGGACAGACACAAAGGCCATGGGTCTGACAGAACCCCAGTTCCTGTCTGACCCAATGTCAGACAGAAAAAAAAAGTTTTCGCCAACTCTGAAACATGGTTTTACATGAAGTATATAGAGGAAAATTGTAGGAGACGAATAATTATGTCCACTGATTGTATAGAACTTATTCTGGATATTAAATATATGCATTTTCTTTCAGTGTGCATTAGAATCATTTAACTTCTTACCAGATGGAGATGACGCTAATAGTACGATAGATTTAGATAAAGAAATTCCTGTGATAGACACTCGACCTAAAATTCCTGAGTCAACATATCGACCGCCTTCCTATACACAGCCAACGCCTCCCCAACAGCCAGTCTCAAGAAATTCTACTAAAAAAAATTCTTATGTTGTACCAGAACCAGAGTAAGTTAATTTGGGGTTAAAAAAAAAAAAACTTCTAATAACGTTTTACTGTATAATGTAAGAGCAACAGAATGTACTGGTAAAATTTGCTTGAGTTAAAGTTCGTGAATACGGAAGTCAAAAGTTATTAGCTAGTTTTTAAATTCGTGATAAGTGGCAGTCGTAGTCGTTATCATATGCTAGCTGGATTTACAACTATCTATGCAATCTAGTGCCTAGCACCACTAATGTTGTGAGTTTGAATCCTGCTCAGGCGTGGTGTACTCGGTACAACATTATGTGATTAAGTTTGTTAGTAATTCATGGCAGGTCAGTGGTTTTCTCTGGGTATTCTGGTTTCCTTCGCCAATATAACTGAGTAATTGTTGAAAGTGGCATTAAACACCATAACCCTAACCCTAAATTGTGATTGTTTTGAAGTAAAGAATATAGTGATGTTGAAATCGTTGCAATTGAAAGCTGTAGATATTACAGTCATCAATGGAAAAGTGTTCTAACTGAATGTTTGAGAAAACGTCGTAATAAATACTCTTGGAGTGCCTTTCATGTTGATTGGAGCTGTACCCCCATTTTCCCCCAAGCTGTTTTTTGTCCCAGTACTTTTCCAATATATTATAGCCAAAGGCAGAGAAAATTGCACTACCCCCATAAATAACCATACAACACAGATGATATTTTCTCTCCCAAAAGCCCCTCGCCCCAATGTATTTATAACACCGTTAGTTTTATAAATATATTAGATAGATTAAAAAAAGATGTGAAGTCTCAGTCTGCACACTGTGGGCAGATAGAACCTTTATTACATTTTACCACAATCCTTGCTGATATATATATATAGAAGCTTCAAGTTTCAAGGTGCTTGGTACAAACCAATATTATATCTGGGACAGCAAATCCCCTCTTTTCTAGTATAAGATATACACCCATGTCTGCTATGTCTACCAGCTGCAAAGTACAAACAAAGCTTTTCTAACTTCTACGACATGGGCATCGCAGAAAACATCGATCAGTATTCTAGTTTTAATAACTGGTAATTTCCCCCCTCACGGACATTCTGGTATTTTTAGAAATATTAAATGTAAACTCGTTATTAAGCAGAAACAAAAGCATAATTATAACATAAGAGACAAATAGAATTAAAGTTTATATGCTGTGTTTCAGCTAGACATTGAAATCTTCAGTACAACTGCCAGTTTTATCCCCAAAAAAATTGGGACATTCTATAATAATTAAGCAAATTTTTATAAAGTTCTTCAGGACAATTTGAGAAATAGGTGGATAAACGTGCTGAGACCGGTGCCTAGCTGAATCACTGTATATGATGTAATATTTACTGTGTTTAGTCATGAAAAGTGTATTTATGACCAGTCTTTTTCTCTACTAGGTCGACGAATGGTGTTCCATTCAGGTATACAAGTTTGAATTTTTTACGTATAACTTCAGGAATCTGCTATACTCTCTTATAAAAGTTCTGATCTTTGTTCTCAACTTCTTTTTGTTTGTTGATCACAGAAATTGGTCATTGATGGTTTTTATGCATTTTCTTAACATTTTTCTCAACATTGAAAAAAGAAGGTTTTTTTCTGACATTTTTCTCAACTTTGAAAAAGAAGGGTTTTTTCTGGGTTTCTATTTATACTAATTTACTGTCCTTGCTAAGATAGTGGGAAAAGAACACTTGCACAGTATTTAAATGTGAAGTTCCATTTTTTGCCCAGTATTTAAATGTAGAATTTTATTTTTTTGCCCAAATTTCGTTCATATTTAGAAGCTCTCTTCTTCATAAAACTAACTGCATCAGTGGTGTAATGGTTAGCATGCTCTCCTCAAGTGCGGTAGATTGTGGGTTTCGAGCCCCGGTCAGGTCGAATCAAAGACTATAAAATTTGTATTTGTTGCTTTTCTGCTATTAAAGCATGCAGCATTTAAAGAACTGGTTGGCTTGGAATCTGGATATTGTGTCATAGTGGTGCCACATGTCTGCCCAAGCTCGCACTAAAAATTCCACTAAGCGTCTTGATCTGTTACAATGCATGCATCATTATCTCGTTGAATGTAACTTGTTTTTGCCATGATGTAACTGATATATTGCTCATTTCACTCTTCATAAAACTGCTACCTTTTTCAAAACCTACGTGTTTGTGGTATCTTTATTATTCCCTCGCCAACGAAGTTGCAAAGGGATATAGTAACGCTACCGTCCTTCCGTAACATCCTTGTGAACACTCTAGAATCAACATCCTTCAATGGATTTTGACCAAATTTGGTACATACTTAGTCCTTAAGAGAATCTTGAACCCTATTGATTTTCAAGGTCAAGGTCACCGGGTCAAATTTTTAGGCGAGGGGATACGCCACGCTTTGCGTTGCCCTTGTTAATTTTTGGCGATGCACTAACATCTTAACAACATCCTGTTTGGGGTCACATCAGGTAACCTTTCATACATCTATGACCGTCCAATTGTATGCAATACAGTTAAACATATTGACCAATGGGACAACAGTTCTTGGTGTGTACTCGGTTTTAATACCTAAAGATTTAGTAGTCTCGTTGCTGATTGGTCATTTGAAAATATGAACCCTGATATGACCTCATTCTGATTGTCGTTAGTTTTTAGTGAATCACCAAAAAATAAAAATTTTTAAAATTGTAACAAACATTGCATTTTAATTAGATTGTAATAAGTAAGTACTGATGTGGGGGAAAAAAAATTTGGAAACTTTGTTTGATATTTTTAGAATAACAAGAATTTGTTTTTATTTTCTAGTTTTTCAAATCAACATGTACAAATGGATGAATTTAGGCCAGCTAGTGTGCTAGGTAGAGGACATTTTGGAAAAGTAAGTAAATAGAAAGGTTAGGCCGCAATTAAAAAAATGTTTGTTTCCCCTTTCACCTACCCTGACTTTTAGAGTAGGGTAGGTAGGTAGCCTTTTTTTTTTTTTTTTTTGGACTGATTACCAGAACATATATTTTTTTGTAGGCTGCAGATTAACAATACTGTAACATTGATGTCTTTTATTTGTCAGATTAACTTTGTTTTCTTCTACAAGCAAAAGTCGACTATAAAAAGTGACTACAATGTACATTTAGAATATTTCAGAGGAATTGACTATGTTAGACTCACAGGGGCTCGCAGTTATATTTTCACATCACTAGGTATGTATTAAAAAGAAGAAGGGAGGACACTTTTTGGGGGGCCAAAAGTGAAAGTAGAGTTTCGGCACCTTTTTTCGCTTCAAACATGGTTTAGTCTTTGTTCTTCCCATAAAATTAATGCAAATATCGTTGTTTTTTGTTGATTGACTGGTTTACAGTGGAATAACACTCGTTCTTAAATTCCAAGTGGTGTGGACAACTTCTTATCATACTCAATTCCGGTTTATACGGATTAAATATTAAGGTGAGTTTTCATTGGTCGAAGGATTTAAACTTGCATTTTTGCGGGAAATTATTTACTCAATCTTGTCAAAAGATATTCTTAAAATGTTGTCTTCCTATATTTCCAGATTGATTAAGACAAGGAAAAAATATATTATAATGCAAGAGATTTAAGTTGTCTTTTTTAGCTCACCTGACCCAAAGGGTCATGTGAGCTTTTGTCATCACTTTGCGTCTGTCGTCGTCATCCGTAAACTTTTCATACTTTCTTCTTCTTCTTTGAAACCACTGAACTGATTTGGACCAAATTTGGCAGAAATGTTCATTGGGAGGTCCTCTACTAAATTTGTTATTTTGGTGCAGATCGGAAATCTAACAGGGCCAATAATGTGTTCTGATTGGTTGAAACTTTGAAAATCTTCTTGTCAGAAACTACTTAGCCGATGGAATTGTAACATTACAGAAATGATGACTGGATGGTCCTCTACTAAATTTGTTATTTTTGTGCCGATCGCATATCCAAGATGGCCACCATGACTCGACTTAGTTTAACATTGGACCCTATGGGAATTTCACATTTTCATCTTTTTTTCTGAAACCACCCAACAGATTTGAACCAATCTTGGCAGAAATGTTCATTAGATGGTCATATACCAAATTTTTGTTTTTGGCGCTGATCGGAAATCCAACATGGCTGCCAGCACTCATAATGTGTTCTGATTGGTCGAAATTTTAAAAATCTTCTTGTTAGAAACCACTAAGCCAATTGAATTGTGACTTTACAGGAATGATCATTGGGTGATCCTGTACTAAACTTGTGAATCGTTTGCTGATCGGAAATTCAAGATGACCACCATGACTCGACTTAGTTTTAACATAGGACCTATGGAAAAAATGTTTAAAAGTCTTCTCCTCTGAAACCAGCAAGTCAATTTAGAGCAAATATGGCATGAATGGTCCTTAGGTGGTCAACTTTCAAAATTATGTCCTGTGAGCCCGACCTCCATCCAAGATTGCCGCAGTCAGCGGATATAGTTTTAACTTAAGACCCTATGGGAAAATTGTTTAAAAGTCTTCCCTCTGAAACCAGTCAGCCAATTTAAAGCAAATATGGCATGGATGGTCCTTGGGTAGTATACTTTTAAAATTGTGTCCGGTGACTACTACCTCCATCCAAGATGGCTGCCATGAGCAGACATAGTTTTAACATAGAACCCTATGGGATTTGAATAGTAACTTAGATGTATTCGGCATGCAGACATTCTTAAGAGGACTTAGTTTATGTCAGGTGAGCGATACAGGCTCATGTGAGCCTCTAGTTTTAATTATATTTGGATTTTTTATTTCTATCAATATATTATTAAGTCCGTAGAAACCGGCATTGAGTATGATAAGAAGTTGTCCGCACCGCTTGGAATTTAAAAAAGACTGTTATTCCACCGTAAACCAGTCAAGCAGCAAAAAACATCGATATTTGCATTAATTTTATGGGAAGAACACAGACTAAACAGTTTTTGAAGCGAAAAAGGTGCAGAAACTCTACTTTCAAAAAAGTGTCCTCCCTTCTTTTTTAACATATACCTGGTGAATAGCTGCAGAACTGTAGCCCTTATGGTCCTTGGGTAGTATTTCTGATATTTGCGGACCATAGAGCTACGGATTTCACCCTATCAAAAACTTTCAAAAATGCGCAGTGAAAATTTTGCGCACCTTTTTTGCAAATTATTGTCATGAAATTGGGTCCGAGAACGATCAAACATATATGTATCGTTTCGTTAGATATTTATCTACATTCTTCTATACTTACTTACCTATTAATAATCACTTCCAGCTCATTATTATAACAAATGTCTCATTTGTGACAAGTCCCGCCTGCTTGACGTCAGCTATCTTGCTACTCCGGTAGTCTTGTTCTGAGGTCACTTGATTTTTCCAATTATAACCCTATTTTATTTATCACGTGAGGTAAGTACGCATAGAAGAATGTAGATAAATATCTAACGAAATGATACATATATGTTTGATCGTTCTCGGACCCAATTTCATGACAATAATTTGCAAAAAAGGTCCGCAAAAGTTTCACTGCGCATTTTCGAAAGTTTTTGATAGGGTGAAATCCGTAGTCCTATGGTGCGCAAATATCAGAAAAACTTCCCAAGGACCATAAGGGCTACGGTTCTGCAGCTAACCTGGTGATGTGAAAATATAACTGCGAGCCCCAGTGGTTAGACTAGAAACAATCAACAGTTTTAATCGGACTAGAAACAATGAAGAATGCAAATACATAGACTTATAAAAAGTGAAAAAACAATGCTCAGTACTTAGTACAATGACTTGTTATACATGTAGTCTTCTTTAAAATTCTGACAAGTGACTAGATTCTGGAATTAAATCAATTTCATATATGAAATTTATGAATTCAGTGAAGACTAGAATAAATCTAAACTGTCAAACAATGAACATTTCAGAAAGAGACATATCATGTAAATATAGACATCATTGTGATCCCAGTCTCAGAGAAATAAATGTAACTTTTGATTGAAAAGTACCACTTTAATCACAAGACACAGTAAAAAGATACACCATTAACAGAATGGTAAGAGTGATGTCTATGATTCATTACTGTCTCTTTTCTGTACTGTACCTTCGCCGGTGTCTATATAATCAAATTTTGACTTCACATTGAAGAGTTTGACTACTAAATGTGTAACCGATTCCGGACGGACGTGCATCGATTTTCGGGAAATTACGATTTTATTTATTTATTTTTTTTGACAATAATTTTTTTTGACTCGGCAGCTTTTTTAAGGGTCGGTCGGTGAAAGGGGAAACAAACTTAATTTTAATTTAGGCCTTACTAGATAAAAACAAATGTCGGGAACTAAGCTTTCGCCTCGAGTGCGTGCGGTAGATCATGGGTTGAAGATACTAATTTGGTAGCAAACTGTCACAGACTCAACATTTCAAATAGAAATGAAACAAATCTTTTAAAATGTGGAACGTGTATAATAGAAATGTAGATATCAAATTTAGTGTATAATAGAAAAGTAGATATCAAATTTAGTGTATAATAGAAAAGTAGATATCAAATTTAGTGTACATGACTTATTTCTGGAATAACCTTCATTTTATTCGCTCATAGTCAAAAAGATTGGAAAACCAAATAATTGAATTCAGTCTTTGTGGACTAGTAATCCAAGGGGCCTAAACAGGATGGCCAACATTGGCTACAGTCACATAGGAAGGAGGAGAACCTTGGTTTTGATCAATTACTGTGAAAGCATTTTCATTTAGTGACACCAATTTTCATGGTTTCTACAAAATACATTGATCCATGGGTTCTTGAATTTGTGGTTTCAAACATTACAGTTGAAACAATCAATGGGAAAATTGTATTTCGTTGGATTTTTATTTTCGTGGTTTAAGTGAACCATGAAATCCACGAAAATGAGAAACCCACGATTAATAATGATTTCACAGTACGTTATTTAGACAATGAAAAGTCACTGACTCAACGTTCCGAATAAAACTGAAACAAATGGAATTTTTTTTTTTTTACTTTTTCAGGTTATTTTAGCTGAATATAGAAATACTAAAGAATTTTTTGCATTAAAAGCTTTAAAGAAAGCAGAAATCATAGCTCGGGATGAGGTGGAAAGTTTAATGTCTGAAAAACGGATATTTGAAGTGATAAATTCCATGAGACATCCCTTCCTTGTTAATTTGTTTGCCTGCTTCCAGACTCAGGTAAGTACACAAATGTAGAAAAAACTAGTGAGAGGCATTCCAAACTCTCATACCTAAATATGGATAAGGGAATTTCCTAAGATAGCATGAGACATCCCTTCTTTGTTAATTTGTTTGCCTGATTCAAACTCAGGTATGTACAAAAAACTAGTGAGAGGCATTCCAAAATCTCATACCTAAATATAGATAAGGGAATTTCCTGAGATAGCATATTATGTTGAACATTTTAATTTAGCATTCCATTTACAATCCGGTAATCAACATTTTGACTTTCAAGTCCTCAAGGAAAGGAACAAACAATGCAATATAGATAATTTAGACTGAACTTTACAAACTTCATTTTTTGAGGAACAGAAATGAATTGGGAAATTTTTTATTGTTCATCATTCCATATAACATTTGATTATAATTGCCAAAAAAAAAAAGCCAGATAAACAGCATTGTGATGATTTTGTTATCATACAATTGAATATTTTTTTTAGCTCACCTGGCACATAGGCTATGTGAATTTATGTTATCATTTTACAGCAGTTGTTGCTCGGAAACTTTTACATTTTAAACTTCTTATATTTTCAGGAACATGTGATATTTGTTATGGAATACGCCTGCGGTGGAGATTTAATGATGCACATCCATACAGATGTATTCACGGAGCCCAGAACTGTATTTTATGCTGGTTGTGTTGTTTTAGGTTTGCAGTATCTTCATGAACATAATGTTGTGTACAGGTAAGTGTAAAGATCATAGAATCTTTTATTGAATTCTGGAGGAGTTTTATTAGACAGTGTTTAATATGGATTTTCATGGTCCAATGAATGCTACCTAAGAAGAAGCCGGAATAAAATGGAATCCTGTATAAATTGTACTTTTAAAAAAAAAAAAAAGCCCAATTTTAACTGAGGCCATTCGTGGTCGTGATCGTATGGTAGTTGAATTTACAATTACCTGTGCAATCAGTGCCTATCACCACTAAAAGTTGTGAGTTAGAATCCCATTCATGGCAAGGTGTACTCGATACATTAGGTGATAAAGTCAGTCAGTGACTTGCGACAGGTCGGTGGTTTTCTCCGGGTACTCCAGTTTCCTCCACAAATAAGACTGACCACCCCGATATAACTGAAATATTGTTGAAAGTGGCATTAAACACCAGAAATCCATCCCACCCCCAAATTGAAGTGTATTAACTGGACACCTGTCTATTCTAGACACATAAATTATTTCAAAGGGATGCTTAATATTGCTGTTCTACCTGGCCTGATTTTGGAGGGAGAGGGGGTCAACTTCAATTTTGTACTATTTTACAATTAATGTAATGTATGTTAAAGTTCTTTATTAATCTTTCTGTAATTATGTATTTTGAATATGTTATAATAAATCTTTTTTTCTTTTTTTCAGAGACCTTAAACTTGACAATTTACTTCTTGATAAAGAAGGGTTTTTAAAAATAGCCGATTTTGGTCTGTGTAAAGAAAATATGGGTTATAGTGACAGAACAAGTACATTTTGTGGAACACCTGAATTTCTTGCCCCGGAAGTATTAACAGAAACATCATATACACGTTCTGTTGATTGGTGGGGATTAGGTGTTTTAATTTTTGAAATGTTAGTTGGTGAGGTGAGTACTTGATATATAAATTGATGAATCAACTGACTGTATTGAAAACTTACATTGTACTTAATCTCATAATTATTTTTCAACCAAACTTTCAGTAATTAAAACTGAAAACGAAAAAAAAAAAAAAAATGTTTAATTACCACCGAACAGTATCAAATTCTAATTATAATCGTAGAAACAGAGACAAATTCAACAATCCCTAACACAGAATCACTTCCCTGGATTGTTCCTGGATTGGTACATGTACTTCAATAAGAACTAGTTTTATTGGCTCAGACACAGAATCACTTCCCTGGATTG
>MJUT01049534.1:223394-233704 GCA_002080005.1 Gigantidas platifrons | reverse complement strand
GATCCCTTCTGAACCAATAGTTCTCATTGGCTAAGTTTAAGTGATCCCTTCTGAACCAATAGGTCTCATTGGCTAAGTTTAAGTGATCCTTACTGAACCAATAGTTCCCATTGGCTAAGTTTAAGCAATCCCTTCTGAACCAATAGTTCTCATTTGCTAAGTTTAAGTCATCCCTTCTGAACCAATAGTTCCCTCTGGCTAAGTTTAAGCGATCCCTTCTGAACCAATAGTTCTCATCGGCTAAGCTTAAGCGATCCCTTCTGAACCAATAGTTATCATTGGCTAAGTTTAAGTGATCCCTTCTGAACCAATAGTTCTCATTGGCTAAGTTTAAGTGATCCCTACTGAACCAACAGTTCCCATTGGCTAAGTTTAAGCAATCCCTTCAGAACCAATAGTTCTCATTGGCTAAGTTTAAGCGATCCCTTCTGAACCAACAGTTCTCATTTGCTAAGTTTAAGTCATCCCTTCTGAACCAATAGTTCCCACTGGCTAAGTTTAAGCGATCCCTTCTGAACCAATAGTTCTCATCGGCTAAGCTTAAGCGATCCCTTCTGAACCAATAGTTCTCATTGGCTAAGTTTAAGTGATTCCTTCTGAACCAATAGTTCTCATTTGCTAAGTTTAAGTGATCCCTTCTGAACCAATAGTTCTCGTTGGCTAAGTTTAAGTGATCCCTACTGAACCAATAGTTCCCATTGGCTAAGTTTAAGTGATCCCTTCGAAAGTTTTGCTGTCATCACCATGATTTATCACCGGGTTTGTAACTAGAGTAACACGACGGGTGCAATTAGTGGATCAGCAACTGCTCACCTTCCTGGAGCATCCCTGGTTTTCAGTGGGTTTCGTGGTGTTCAATCTTTAGTTTTTTGTGTATGTTTTGTAGATCACTGTTTGTTCTTTTTCTTTCACCATTGTGTTGCCCATCCTTCCATGTACGGATTCTAATTACACCTTTGGTATCTACAAACTCTGCTTCGATATATCAGATACGATTTAGAATAGGGAATATCCAAGGAATATTCCGAACAAGCTTGGCTGAGTAGTTTCAGAAAGTAAATTGTTTATTGATTATTTGCATAAAATATAAGTAAGCCTTATTTCCATAATTGGAAGAAAAGACAAAACCCGGAATTACAGTCTTATGCCATAATAAGATAGTAAAATAGTTGTGTTCGTATAACCAAGGGCTTACAAAGAATGTATCACTAACCTGATTATCATTAATATTTTTATAGTTTCAAAGAACTAGAGGCTTCCAGGAGCCTGTAATCGCTCACCTGGTTTTCAAATTTACATCTAAAGTTAATAGAAAATGGGGGTGTTACACATAATTTTGAAAGTGGGCAACCCAAATATTATTTCAACTCAAATTTCTGAGCAAAAGATATAGATGTGATTTTTATCTCATAATATTCCTAAATGGAATAAACTGGCTGAAAAAATCTCATAGAAAAACCCAGAATATATGTTAAACTACTTATTGCCATGTAGCTGCAGTTAAAATATGAGCTCATTTTGATTTATTGACAATTGAAGAAATTTCTATTTTTTGTAACAGCAGCCATCTTGAATGGAGGGCGGGGCTGTCGGACACAATTTTGAAAGGGACCCACCCAGGGAACATCCCTGCCAGGTTTGGTTTAATTTGGTTCAGAGGTTTTAGAGGAGGCGATTTAAATGTGATCTTTTATCAAAATATGCCTAATTTGCATAATCGGTATAAATCGGCTGAAAGAAAAGTTCCACAGAAAAACCCAGAATATATGTTAAACTACTCCTCGCCATGTAGGTGCAGTTAAAATTTGAGCTCATTTTGACTTATACTAAAGCAGCAATGGACAAATAAAATGTCATCCCCCCTTTTTTATTTCAAAATATGCCTAATTTGCATAATCGGTATAAATCAGCTGACAGACAAAAATGGAATATATGTTAAACTACTCCTTCCCATGTAGCTGCAGTTAAAATTTGAGCTCATTTTGACTTATTCCAAAGCAGCAATGGACATTAAAAGAAATTTCCATTTTTAGTGACAGCAGCCATCGTGAATGGAGGGCGGGGCTGTCGGACACAATTTTGAAAGGAACCTACCCAGGAACCATTCCTGCCTGGTTTGGTTTAATTTGGTTCAGCGGTTTCAGAGAAGATTTAAATGTGATCTTTTATCAAATTATGCCTAATTTGCATAATCGGTTAAATCGGCTGACAGAAAAATTTCACAGAAAACCCGGAATATATGTTAAACTACCCATTGCCATGTGGCTGCAGTTAAAATTTGAGCTCATTTTGACTTATACTAAAGCAGCAATGGACAATTGAAAAAAATTCGATTTTTTGTAACAGCAGCCATCTTGAATGGAGGGCGGAGCTGTCGGACACAATGTTGAAAGGGACCCACTCAGGGAATATCCCTGCCAGGTTTGGTTTAATTTGGTTCAGAGGTTTTAGAGGAGGCGATTTAAATGTGATCTTTAATCAAAATATGCCTAATTTGCATAATCGGTATAAATCGGCTGAAAGAAAAGTTTCACAGAAAAACCCTGAATATATGTTAAACTACTCCTCGCCATGTAGCTGCAGTTAAAATTTGAGCTCATTTTGACTTATTCCAAAGCAGCAATGGACATTAGAAGACATTTCCATTTTTAGTGACAGCAGCCATCGTGAATGGAGGGCGGGGCTGTCGTACACAATTTTGAAAGGAACCTACCCAGGGACCATTCCTGCCTGGTTTGGTTTAATATGGTTCAGCGGTTTCAGAGAAGATTTAAATGTGATCTTTTATAAAATTTTGCCTAATTTGCATAATCGGTTAAATCGGCTGACAGAAAAATTTCACAGAAAAGCCCGGAATATATGTTAAACTATCCATTGCCATGTGGCTGCAGTTAAAATTTGAGCTCATTTTGACTTATTCCAAAGCAGCAATGGACATTAAAAGAAATTTCCATTTTTAGTGACAGCAGCCATCTTGAATGGAGGGCGGGGCTGTCGGACACAATTGTGAAAGGGACCCACTCAGGGAACATCCCTGCCATGTTTGGTTTAATTTGGTTCAGAGCTTTTAGAGGAGGCGATTTAAATGTGATCTTTTATCAAAATATGCCTAATTTGCATAATCGGTATAAATCGGCTGAAAGAAAAGTTTCACAGAAAAAACCCAGAATATATGTTAAACTACTCCTCGCCATGTAGCTGCAGTTAAAATTTAAGCTCATTTTGACTTACACTAAAGCAGCAAGGGACAATTCAAATTTCATCCCCCCTTTTTTCTACTTCAAAATATGCCTAATTTGCATAATCGGTATGAATCGGCTGACAAAAAAAATTGGAGTATATGTTAAACTACTCCTTCCCATGTAGCTGCAGTTAAAATTTCAGCTCATTTTGACTTATTCCAAAGCAGCAATGGACATTAAAAGAAATTTCCATTTTTAGTGACAGCAGCCATCGTGAATGGAGGGCGGGGCTGTCGGACACAATTTTGAAAGGAACCTACCCAGGGACCATTCCTGCCTGGTTTGGTTTAATATGGTTCAGCGGTTTCAGAGAAGATTTAAATGTGATCTTTTATCAAATTATGCCTAATTTGCATAATCGGTATGAATCAGCTGACAGACAAAAATGGAATAGATGTTAAACTACTCCTTCCCATGTAGCTGCAGTTAAAATTTAAGCTCATTTTGATCTACACTAAAGCAGCAAGGGACAATTCAAATTTCATCCCCCATTTTTTCTACTTCAAAATATGCCTAATTTGCATAATCGGTATGAATCGGCTGACAAAAAAAATTGGAGTATATGTTAAACTACCCATTGCCATGTGGCTGCAGTTAAAATTTGAGCTCATTTTGACTTATACTAAAGCAGCAATGGACAATTGAAGAAATTTCTATTTTTAGTAACAGCAGCCATCTTGAATGGAGGGAGGGGCTGTCGGACACAATTTTGAAAGGGACCCACCCTGCCAGGTTTGGTTTAATTTGATTCAGCGGTTTCAGAGAAGATTTAAATGTGATCTTTTATCAAATTATGCCCAATTTGCATAATCAGTATAAATCGGCCGACAGAAAAAATTCACAGAAAAGCCCAGAATATATATTAAACTACTCATTGCCATGTGGCTGCAGTTAAAATTTGAGCTCATTTTGCCTTATACTAAAGCAGCAATGGATTATTGGAGAAATATCTATTTTTAATAACAGCAGCCATCTTGAATGGAGGGCGGGACTGTCGGACACAATTTTGAAAGGGACCCATCCAGGGACCATCTCTGCCAGGTTTGGCTTAATTTGGTTCAGCGTTTCAGAGGAGAAGATTTAAATGTGATCTTTTATCAAAATATGCCCAATTTGCATAATCGGTATATTAAATCGGCTGAAAGAAAAATTTGGAGTATATCTTGAACTACTCCTTCCCATGTAGCTGCAGTTAAAATTTGAGCTCATTTTCACTTATACTAAAGCAGCGATGGACAATTGAAGAAATTTCTATTTTTAGTAACAGCAGCCATCTTAAATGGAGGGTGGGGCTGTCAGACAAAATTTTGAAAGGGACCCCCCAAGGGGCCATCCCTGCCAGGTTTGGTTTAATTTGGTTCAGCAGTTTCAGAGGAGAAGATTTAAATGTGATCTTTTATCAAAATATGCCTAATTTGCATAATCGGTATGAATCGGCTGACAGAAAAATTGGAGTATATGTTATACTACCCCTTCCCATGTAGCTGCAGTTAAAATTTGAGCTCATTTTGACTTATTCCAAAGCAGCAATGGACATTAAAAGAAATTTCTATTTTTAGTAACAGCAGCCATCGTGAATGGAGGGAGGGTCTGTCGGACACAATTTTGAAAGGAACCCACCCAGGGACCATCCCTGCCCGGTTTGGTTTACGGTAATTTGATTCAGCGGTTTCAGAGAAGATTTAAATGTGATCTTTTATCAAATTATGCCTAATTTGCATAATTGGTATAAATCGGCAGACAGAAAAATTTCACAGAAAAACCCGGAATATATGTTAAACTACTCATTGCCATGTAGCTGCAGTTAAAATTTGAGCTCATTTTGCCTTATACTAAAGCAGCAATGGACAATTGAAGAAATATTTATTTTTAATAAAAGCAGCAATCTTGAATGGAGGGCGGGGCTATCGTACACAACTTTGAAAGGGACCCACCCAAGGACTATCCCTGCCAAGTTTGGCTTAATTTGGTTCAGCGGTTTCAGAGGAGAAGATTTAAATGTGATCTTTTATCAAAATATGCCCAATTTGCATAATCGGTATATTAAATCGGCTGAAAGAAAAATTTGGAGTATATCTTGAACTACTCCTTCCCATGTAGCTGCAGTTAAAATTTGAGCTCATTTTGACTTATACTAAAGCAGCAATGGACAATTAAAGAAATTTCTATTTTTAGCAACAGCAACCATCTTGAATGGAGGGTGGGGTTGTCGGACACAATTTTGAAAGGAACCCACCCAGGGACCATCCCTGCCAGGTTTGGTTTAATTTGGTTCAGCGGTTTCAGAGAAGATTCAAATGTGATATTTTATCAAATTATGCCCAATTTGCATAATCGGTATAAATCGGCCGACAGAAGAATTTCACAGAAAAGCCCGGAATATATGTTAAACTACTCATTGCCATGTGGCTGCAGTTAAAATTTTAGCTCATTTTGACTTATGCTAAAGCAGCAAGGGACAATTGAAGAAATTTCGATTTTTAGTAACAGGAGCCATCTTGAATGGAGGGCGGGGCTGTCGGACATAATTTTGAAAGGGACCCACCTAGGGACCATCCCTGCCAGTTTCGGTTTAATTTAGTTCTGTGGTTTCAGAGGAGAAGATTTAAATGTGATCTTTTATTAAAATATGCCTAATTTGCATAATCGGTATAAATCAGCTGAAAGAAAAATTTCACAGAAAAACCCGGAATATATGTTAAACTACTATTTGCCATGTAACTGCAGTTAAAATTTGAGCTCATTTTGACTTATACTAAAGCAGCAATGGACAATTAAAATTGCATCCCCCTTTTCTATTTTTAGCTTGGCGGCCATCTTGGTTGGAAGTCGGGATCATCGGACACAATTTTAGAAAGGGGCCATCCAAGGACCATTCCACCAAAGTTTGGTTGCAATTGGCCCAGTGGTTTTTCAGAAGATTAAAATGTGAAAGCATACGACGTACGATGGACGGATGACGACGGACGCCAAGTGAAGGCAAAAGCTCACATGGCCTTTGGCCAGGTTAGCTGAAAAGCTTCCATTCATTTTCCCACATGGTTTTATGCTAAAACAACCACGTAGTGCGGAGGTGGCCATATTGGATTTCCGTTCCATGCAAACCACTTCGGTGGTGCAATTGTAAGTCTGCTCGCCTCAAGTGCAGTAGATCGTGGGTACGAGCACCGATCTGGTCAAACAAAAGAGTATAAGATTGGTATTTGTTGCTAATTAAGCACTCAGCATTACAATGACCATTCATGTATAGTTTTGGTTCAATTAGTTTGTCAGTTTGAACCCTGTTCACAGCGATGTGTACTCGATACAACATTATGTGATAAAGTTTGTCAGTGACTTTCGACAGGTCGGTAGTTTTCTCCGGGTACTCTGGTTTCCTCCACCAATAATGCTTACCACTGCGATATAGCTGGAATATTGTTGAAAGTGGCTTTAAACACAATGAACCAACTAGAGGGTCAGTGGGCCGATCCTGTGTCGTTCACCTTTCAATCTGTTTTGAGGAAACTTTATTCAGACCTTTCCACAGGTGCTAAAACGAAGTCCTGTGGTGGTGGCCATCTTGGATTTCTGATCTACATAAAAGTAGGCGTCAGAGAAAACCAAAGAATAAAATGCTTTTGAATGCAATATGCAATGGCCATTCATGCAGTTTGAGTTCAATCATGTTTTTCTTTTTGCTTCTACAGAAAAGCTTTTATTCATTTTCCAATAGGGTCCTATGATAAAAACTGTCATGGTGACCATCTAGGTTTATTGATCGCTACTAAAACCCACATCTATCATAAAACAATCTAACACATTTCTACAATATCATAATCAAATCAGCCCAGTGGCCTATGAAAGGAGGTTTTTTTAAATACCACCAATCGGAGCACATTATTGATCACGACAGCCATTTTGAATTTCCAATCAGCACTAAAAATTCAAATTTTGTACAGTACTACCTAATCAACATTCACATCAAGTGTGGTTCCAATGGGCCATTTAGTTTCGAAGAAGAATATTAACATGTGAAAATTTTAGACAGCGACAACGGACACAATTTGATGACAATAACTCAACCAACGTGTCAGGCGAGGTAAAATAAATTGATGGAAGAAGAAATGTTCTTCCAATGCATCAAACCAAACATTTGAAAAGTGAAAATGCAAATATAATTTGGTTCAATCTGTATCAGTGATTCTGATTAGAAAATCAAATTGTGAAAATGCCATACATGACAAAGAGAGGTTAATGTGAGCGACAACTTCCATGACTCTTTAATATCAGGTTAGCTCAAGTGCTGACGACCATGACGAACGATAGGCGCCAAGTGATTAGGGAAATTATTACCGTTTTTCTCTAGGTGTGTAGAAATTGTAAAACTTTGGCATGTGTTGTTCCTGAAGGATCGGGTTTACTTAAGAACCACCATTATAAATTTATACACACAAGATCATAAAGGGATTAGGTGGTTAGGGTTATGGTGTTTAACACCACTTTCAATAATATTTCAATTATATTATGGTGGTCAGTTTTATCGATGGAGGAACCTGGAGTGCCCGGACAAAACCATTTGACCTGTCGCAAGTCACTGACAAATTTTATCACAGAAAGTTGTATCGAAGAAACCGGAGTATTGATAAACCACCGACCTGTCTCTAAAACTTGATAGCATAAACATAATAAAGCTATATCGAGTACATCTCGCCATAAGTGGGAATCAAACTCGCAACTTTAGTGGTGATAGGCACTGATTTAATATCAAACTATCATAGTGATCTCAGTCATGATAATGTCTTGTAAAATGTAATTTCCCTCATTTTATTTATAAGACAAAATACGAGGTTATGTTGTTAAGGATGAACATTATATGGAACATCAAGTATCTTATGTCGAAGTGTACTCGAAACAGCATTATGTGATAAAGTTTGTCAGTGACTTGTGGTAGGTTGGTGGTTTTCTCTGGGAACTCCGGTTTCCGCCACCAATAAAACTGATCGCCATGATATAACTGAAATAGATTTTTATTTTTATTTAATTTTACATGATATGTCTTATGTATTGGACTAATAATAAATGTGTATTTGATATGCAGTAAATAAAGACATTGTACATGTTATACTTTATATTTAATTTTTATGTATTAAATCTTATATATATAAAAACATGTTATTCAAATTTTGTAAATGGTCCAACTGTTGTAAATACAATGTAGTCCAAATGTTGTAAATAATTCCAATGTTGTAAATAGTTCAAATGTTGTAAATGGTCCGAAAATGTTGCAAATTGTCCTAATGTTCATATATATTGCTCCAAATATTGTTAATAGTCCATGTACCGTATTTTACGGACTATAGGTCGATATTTTTTTTCCTCAACACGCTGGCTTCGACCTATCGTCCACATCGACCTATACAAGGATGAAGTTGAAAAATCTGGAATCCCTTAAAAAAAATCTTGATTTTGTTGACAGTATACCTTTATTTTGCTGTAGGTTTATTCCTGAATAAGAAGACTGAAATTATCGATGTTCTTGGTGTTATTTTTTTTTAATTAAAGCAATAAAAATATACTAACACTAACAGGGGGTGCAATTCCGGGAATAAAATGTTCAACATCCGAAAAAAAAAAATCAATATTCAATGATCGAAAAATGAAGTGATAACAAAAATCAGTTCAATATTGTATTGTATAATAAAAAATTATATACTATAAAAAATGTACAAATAATGTATGTTGTTGAAAAAAAAATCACAGGGTTGATCGTTTATAAAATTATTATCACAAAATATCTAAATATAGCTATAGGCCTATAGCTTTCCATCAAACACGAGGGGTACCGAACACGAGCATGCGCACGGGGTTGTAGTAAAACATGTCGGTTGCAATATTATATCTCACAATACACGTGGTGAACAAGCTTTTTATACTAAATGTACTGGAAAATAATTATCGATTTCGTTAAACTATAATGTTCTACACTTGAATTGGTCAATTAGGAACAAATAAAATAATCACCATGAGATAATCAACACAGGTGAACCTCTGTCGGCACTTAACCTGATCAGCTGATTGAAAATTTACTGGACGGAGAGAATCACATAAATTGTGAACTAATAATTGAACACAGTTTAAAGGTGTCAAAAAAACTGCACAAGGTGATACATTGTTTTGACAGCTTAATTATTTTATTGTATGAACATCCATTTACCATCTATTGTGACACCCACAGATGGCCTGATTTGAATGTCGTCGATGTCTGGGTTTATAAACTGGACTCGTGTCATAAAAAAACACACAAACATAAGTTTAAAAACAAAATGTTATTTAATTTAACTTTCATAATTATTTCTTTTATGACACACAAGAATAGTATTCTTGAATTAATACTTGCATATACTTACCGAAGAACGTTATAGGACAAATGTTTACCGATGTAAAAAAAAAAAAAACCCCGTTCGATGTGACGATATTTACCCAAGTTGTCATCGGCATCCTCGACCTATGGAATGCTTCGACCTATCTTAGTATTCCCCAAAAAATTTAGCCGAAAAGCAGCAATTCAACCTATCGTCCCCATCGACCTATAGTCCGTAAAATACGGTACTTCAATAATAACTAGTTTTATTGGGTCAGACACAGAATCACTTCCCTGGATTGGTACATGTACTTCAATAAGAACTAGTTTTATTGGCTCAGACACAGAATCACTTCCCTGGATTGTTCCTGGATTGGTACATACACTTCAATAAGAACTAGTTTTANCAATGTAAATTAGCAAAATGTCACAATCTTCACCACAAAATATACAACGTTAGCAATAATCCTTTAATTAGCATCATGTATATTCAAATAATTAAAACAAATCAAATTAAAATTATCCAGTAAAATTAATTAGATATATATTTTACTACTTTTATTACATACTCATTTGGAAACATATTGTTCTCACAAAGTAAAAAAAAAAAATCTTCATTCACAGCTAACTAATTAATATAGAATTATATCTACTTATATTAAATGAACAGTTTTATAAAGTTTACTTTGTTAAATGTTATACAATGTGACCTTGTCAATATTATC
>MJUT01049534.1:212699-222790 GCA_002080005.1 Gigantidas platifrons | reverse complement strand
TCAGACACAGAATCACTTCCCTGGATTGGTACATGTACTTCAATAAGAACTAGTTTTATTGGCTCAGACACAGAATCACTTCCCTGGATTGTTCCTGGATTGGTACATACACTTCAATAAGAACTAGTTTTATTGGCTCAGACACAGAATTACTTCCCTGGATTGTTCCTGGATTGGTACATACACTTCAATAAGAACTAGTTTTATTGGCTCAGACACAGAATCACTTCCCTGGATTGTTCCTGGATTGGTACATACACTTCAATAAGAACTAGTTTTATTGGCTCAGACACAGAATCACTTCCCTGGATTGTTCCTGGATTGGTACATACACTTCAATAAGAACTAGTTTTATTGGCTCTGACACAGAATCACTTCCCTGGATTGGTACATGTACTTCAATAAGAACTAGTTTTATTGGCTCAGACCTGTTCTCTTAGTGAACCTAACTGAAAAAGAAGTGTCAAGCCATTTAATTCTGTCAGTTGTGGAAATTGAACCTGATTTTTTAACCATGGTTTTCATGCACAAAGGCACCAGTAATTTCATGAATTTCTATTTTCTTTTCTTGGACTACTTGAGTTATTATTTATTTAGTCCCTAACCTGATAACTGTCAAACACTGTTCAAGTAACGTGCAACCACCACCTCATCACTCTGTTAAGCGTGTTGGTCTAGTACAAAGCGGATCTCATTTAAAATTAACTTGTTCTCGCTATGATATAGCTGAAAAATTGTTGATTTGGTATTAAACTACAATCACTCACTCACTCATCAATCTGTCTCTGAAGAAGGTCCATTAAAGACAGTAACTGATCAGGCATATTTTTGTCACCATCAGGAGCCATTAATATTGTGTAGCATTTTTTTTTCTTATTTATTATAGTTTGAATTTAGTTTAATCTGCATCGATTCGGAAATTGTCAGCGTTCTCTCCTCAAGTTCGGTAGATCATGGATTCGAGCCCCAGGTCAAACCAAAGACTATTAAATTGGTATTTGCTGACTCTCCGCATAGTTCGCAGCAAGGATTAAGAGCAAGAACTGGTTGGCTCCGCATCAGGATAATGTTTCCCGAGTGGAGAGACTTTTCTATCAGTGAGCTAGCACTATACAAATTCAACTGAGCGTGTTGATCTAGTACAAAGCAAACGTCATCATCATTTCATTGAATGTAACTTGTCTTCGTCATGATATAGCTGACAAATTACTCATTTGCCATTAACAAATGTATATAAGATATATGTGCTCACTGCTGACAATTCTCATTAGTTAATATCATGGACGAAATCGTTAAATATATGACATTATTATATTGTAATATGTAATAATAAAGATATCAAATCTTCAAACAGAAAATGCTCAATTTGTCATAAGTATATCCATTTTTGACCTTTTATAGTCTCCATTCCCTGGTGATGATGAAGAGGAGGTATTTGACAGTATTGTGAATGAAGAGGTCAGATATCCACGGTTCCTGTCTACAGAGGCCATTGCAATAATGAGACGGGTATTTATTCTTTTCACTTGAAGGGGTCGTCGTGCTCGTGATCGTATGGTAGTTGGATTTACAACTTCCTGTGCAATCAATGCCCATCACTACTAAAGTTGTGAGTTTGAATCTCTCTCATGGCGAGGTGGACTCTGATACAATATTATGTAATAAAGTTTGTCAGTGGCAGTTCGGTGGTTTTCTCTGGGTACTTCGGTTTCCTCCACCAATAAAACTAACTGCCCCGACATAGCTGAAATATTGTTGAAAGTGGTGTTAAACACCATAACCCTAATCCTACAATCAAGACTTTATTTAAACTAGTATTTTTAGAGAGAAATTCAAAGGCATCTGATGTTAAGAAATATATATATCTTTTAATGATTTTTTTTTTCTGAATTTGTTTGATTTTATGTCAAAGTTTTGGTGTTATATATTTTGGTCAACCTTGTTTGGGTTCACTAATATAACTTATTATTACAGTAATATTAACAAAGAGAAAATTGTTCAACATTCACTAAAGCTGCTTTTAATCATGGAAAACAGGTGACAATTAATTAGTTATGTTATTTAGTATCAGACTGACATATACAATCTTAATGTTTCAGCTTTTGAGACGGAATCCTGACAGACGATTGGGTTCAAGTGAACGTGATGCAGAAGATGTTAAAAAACAAGCATTCTTTAGGGTATGTATTCAAAAAATACAGCAGCAAAATATATAATGAATATTTTGTAATAGACAATTTGCGAGAAAAGTTTGAAGATACCAAAGGGATAATCAGAAGCCGTAATCAAAGAAGGGACAGACAACACAATGGCCAAAAGATACCAAACGGATAATCAGAAGCTGTAATCAAAGAAGGGACAGACAACACAATGGCCAAAAGATACCAAAGGGATCAAAGAAGGGACAGACAACACAATGGTCAAAAGGACAAACAACGATCTACGAAACATTACACACAAAACACACAAGACAGAATGCCATTGTAAAAAACAACTATTGACATTAATAATAAATTCTCCTACAATTCACAGCCAATGTCTGTCTTCTTGTAGGGGCCGTCGTGGCCGTGATCGTATGGTAGTTGGATTTACAACTATCTATGTAATCTGCTTATCACCACTGATGTTGTGAGTTCAAATCCCGAGCAGGGCGGAGTGTACAACATTATATGTCTAATATGTGATAAAGTTTGTCAGTGACTTGCGACAGGTCGGTGGTTTTCTCTGGGTCCTGCAGTTTCCTCCACCAATAAAACTGACAGCCACTATATAACTGCAATATTGTTGAAAGTGGCATTAAACACCATACAATCAACCAACCATCTTTGCCTGTTAGAACTACATGGAGCTGCCACATATCTCGTCCTTGCTGACAACATTCTTGTTTATTTATATTGATTGCAACCGTGAGAAAATACACATGTGGATTTTTATGAGGTTTCCACATCTGTCATATTATACAGACTCAAAGGGAACTTTTCTTCTTTTTTTTTGAAAAAAAAACTAGCATTTTAAATTTTGAAAAACCCTATTTAGTTATGTTGATTGCAACCACATTAAGATGTATTTTACCAAAATTATCAGGTCAAACCAAAAACTATAAAATTGGTATTTGTTCCTTCTCTGCTAAGCATGCCGCATTAAAGACCAAGAGCAAACTGGTTTGCCCTGAATCAGGATAATGTGTCCAAGTAGGGCGACATATCTATCCGAGGACTGTTGTTTCAGTGAGCTAGCACTATAAAAAAAAAATCCAACTTAGCGGATTGGTTGTACAAAGCGGACCTCATCATCATCTCATTGAAAATTAACTTGTTCTCACCATGATATAGCTGGAAAATCACCATTTACAGGTGGTACTTTTTTTTTTATTAAAATTGGAACAATTTTCATGAATATCTTATAAAACACTCTATAAAATCTGGAGGTACCAAAGACCATTTTAGGCAGGTAAAAGTACCTGGCGACCGTTTCACTAAAGGTATAGTCCGTTTGACTTCTATAAATCTTCAGAAAAAAATTCTTAAAAACCCAGTTTTCAAATCAAAAATTTGTTTTCTAGATGTTTATTAATATATGATATATACGAACTCTGACAATTAATTTCAAAATTTTTGGTCCATTATTAAAAAAGTTACCCATTAGGTCTCTATGTTAATTATATTTTCTAAAGTGTAAAAATATGGATGGAGTGAGTACAAATAGTGTAATAGCCAAGCCATGAAAACAATATAATAGACATGTGTTTTCAATGAATATTTCATTGTATCATTTGACATACACTTAATTATCAAAAGGCTACTCATTAACTGCCCATAGATGATAGTCAATTGTTATTATGTACTTTGATATTTAATTGTCCTATGTCACATGGTACAGTCTGTTATTTGTACTCACTCCCTCCAGATTTTTACACTTTAGTCAATATAATTAACATGGAGACCTAATGGGTAACTTTTTTGATAATGGACCAAAAATTTTGAAATTAATTGTCAGAGTTCGTATATATCATATATTAACAAACATATAGAAAAAAAAAATGTTGATTTGAAAACTGGATTTTTCAGATTTTTTTTTTAAAGATTTATAGAAGTCAAATGGACTATAGCAAGTCTTAAACATAGACGTAAGTGTACTAAGAATTACGACCGTTTCACTAATAATTACAATTTACGATAAAAAGTGATTGCAAAGTTAAGAGTGGTGGTAGATACACGTAAGTCGTAAATCCTAATTATTAGTGAAACGGTCGTAACTCTTAGTACACTTACGTCTACGTTTACGACTTACGACCTTTAGTGAAATGGTCGCCTGGTACCACCCCTTATTGAAAGCCCTTGTTAGCTTGGAGGACAATTAGGGCAGACGTCGCACATCTCGTCATTAAATGTCTTGTTTTTGGTTCTTTTTCAGAATTTAAATTGGGATGATTTACTAATGAAGAAAGTGAAGCCTCCTTTTGTTCCTACGGTGGTAAGTGTATTTAGTTGATTGTTAAACCTCAAGTGTACCTCCTCAAACTGACCCCCTCCCCCCCCCAAAAAAAATCCTTTTCAACACAAAGCTAGAGAACTAATTTTAAGATGGTGTTATTAATTATGTACACAGCATAATATTTTAAATGTGGTTTTTACATTCAACACAACATAAATATGTAAAGTATTACTGTCAGCCCATGTTACTTAGAACTCAGAACTCAGATCAGTTGTTTGCTTGCAAGACTCACAGGACAAATTTGGTCAGTATGGTGTAGCTTTCAGGGGGCGAACATAGGGCTATGCACAACTTGACTCCATTCATCTGTCTGAAACTCTTAGGTTGTATAATCTGTAACTACAACCATTTTCATTCAACATTTTTCAAACTTGATGAGTAGAAAGTGTAAACAATGATGATCCACAATTTCACCAATATCAACAAAACAAACAATCAATTCTAACCTTAACTCACGGAACACAAAAAAATGAACCATGACATATGACATTGGAAATCCAGGTCCCGGCTTTAGAGAGACACAAATGTGGTGGGGTTAAACTGATAAATGGGATCACAATCCTCCCCTCTTGTTTACTGGATCTCCAACGGCAATACATATATCAGGGAACTGCATCAGTGGTGTAATGGTTAGCGGGTAAGACTATTGAATTGGTATTTGTTGCTTCTTCGCTAAGCACACAGCATTAAGAAGAAAGAGCAAAGACTGGTTGGCTCGGAATCAGGATAATGTGTCCGAGTGAAGCGACATGTCTATCTGTGGACTCTTGTTTCAGTGAAGTAGCACTACAAAAATCCAACTAAGCATGTTGGTCTAGTACAAAACGGACTTCATAATCATTTCAGTGAAAATTAACTTGTTCTCGCCCTAATATGGTTGAAAAATTGCAGAGCATTAAACAACAATCAATCACTCATATATTGTATAAACAAACTATACAAAAAGTCCACAAAATGAATGACAAGATACACACAATGTTGACTTCTATTGTAGAGAAATGCAGAGGATGTTAGCAACTTTGATGAAGAATTTACGCAAGAACAACCAGTGTTGACACCTGCTAAAGATAGACGAGACCTTTTAACTGACGATCAATCTATGTTTAAAGATTTTAATTACATTGCTGATTGGTGCTGAGAATGTTCACAAGTGCCTGTCTCATGAAACAGTGTTAAATTATGCAAATATATATTCCTTAAACTTTTTTTTTTCCAGGATATATTTTTAGTCCTGATTTCTTTATGATAGTGTTAAGATATTTTCATTGTTTTAAAAGAGAATAATACATGTATATGCTATTTTTTTTTACATTCAAAATAGATTTTTACTTTTCGAGGGATTAAATATTAAAATCTAAGGCCATGCAAAGTTAATTACTTGGTTCTCAGGCCCTTTTTTGTCAAAATTGATGAGGGAGGGCGGCATATTTTTTTTTCCTTTTACTGCTGTAAAAAATGATGAGGGAGGCATTTTTTCTTCTTCTTTTTTTGTGAAAAATATGGCAATGTATAAATCTTTTCATTACTTTATTGAAAATTTCAATTTTATTTCTTCCGATGGTGGCAGAAACATCACAAGTGGTTAATTTTATGGAAACGTCCAATCCGCTGGTCCCAACGTACCATTTTTTATCTCCGTAAACAATTCCAATGAGGTACAAGCTTCGGAGAAGCCCCCCCTATTATGTTTCCTGGTAAAACTGGCAAACATTTGTGCCGAATTTGCACAGAAACGATTGACATTTTGTCTAAATGTCAAACGGAAACACGTTTTTTATTTATACATTGTCATAACGATGCTTTAAATCTCATTTAAGCATGATGCGTTTTAAAGCGTTTCACCGACCACGTGATATAAGAGAAAAACGGATGCGGTTGTTTTTTCCGTACGGACAGCACTACCGCATTTAATTTTTTTTTTTACTATTTTTGCAAAAAAAATCGGCAATGCGGCGACGAATTTCCACATGCAGGCGGGCCTGAGAACCAAGAAATTAACTTTGTATGGCCTAAAATTGAACCCTTTTTTCCCCCTTAATTTTGCAAGATTTATTTCCCTTTTTCTTGGTTATATCCCTTTAGAATATCATTATCAATATTTTTAAAAGGAAGTTTAAACAGTGATGGTCAATTTCACCAATATTTAAAAAATTAACAATCTCCTCACGCCTCAACTCATTGAACGTAGAAATCGACCTCGTTGGAAAACCAGGTCCTGGCTTGAGACGGGCACAAAGATGTGTCAGGGTTAAACTGGTTGATTGGTATATCCTTGTGTTAAAAGTACATGTAGATGTCAAGGTCAGCTCCTTCATAGAGAAAATTGACAAATGTTATCATGAAAATAATAACTAATAAATTTACCATAAAAAAATGTTTCTAACCATAAATATTTTGTTTCTAGGAAAATATTAAGAATATTCACATCGTAAAAAATGTTCCATAATGTGATGCTATCATATAGAGAATAAATAGATGTATAAACCGCTAGTTTTTAAGGAAAGATGGATATACATAATTATATAGTGTTTAATAGTCTTTTATGAGACAGGCACTTGTTATTATGGAAATGTGATATAGCTACTTTTAATGAACTGTTAAAGCAATATTATTATGAAGTGTTCTTTTTGTCAGAGGAGAAAAAAAAAAGACTGGTTTTTTTTCCCCTAAAAAAATCTTTACTTTTTTTTATTGATGGATGTATTATTTGCAAAATCAGATTTATTTTATGATGATTCTATGAATATTATCATGATTATTGCATTGTTTACATAAACAACTTTCTCTGTCTCATCTCTTCGTGTAGGGATACTAACATTGCATTTTGTGTTCTTCAATTTGTAGAATGAATTCTGTTTTTAATTTGTGTTCTTTCCTTGAATTTCTTAATCTGAAAACAGTAGTAAAGAGGATATACATATGTATTTGTAGAAAGACAAATATAGAGTAACAGCAGTTTTGAAGGTCTTCTGACATTTTCACTAGTATCACACAGTCTGATACTATGAGTTGCGATAATAATGATAATGTTTTACGAGACCTTCAAAACCGACATGTTTTTTTTATCGGTCAAATCACACTGACCAATATTTTTCAGTATATCTGATACTGAAAATATGACTCGGTGAGATCAAAGAAAAATGTCTAAATTACCCATAATTCTTGTTAATGGCAGATAAATATTTTTCTTTTTTCTAAGCAAGTTTTAAATTTATGCGGTAAATTGTTTTCAAATGAGAAGAATTGGTTATGTTTATATAACAGAACAGCTAATCTCTGTTCTAATAGTTTGGCTTTGAGCATACCTGATTAAGGTTATTCCAGAAACGTGTCGTGGGCACTAAATTTGATATCTACGTTTTTATTATTAAATAATAAATATTTACAGTTCTGGTGAGATGATACACTGAAGAATATTCTCAAATATCTATAGTTTAAGAAAGAAAATTGTTGAACAACATTTGTACAAGTTATTCTTGTTATCTATGTTGACGATTATACCCCCAAATCTTACATTTTTATCAGAGGATAGGGACAATTATTTTTGGTTTTATTTTGTTTAATTATTTACCAGGGACGATTTTTTTTTCAGTTATTTAATTGATTTCAGCAATATTCCTCTGAAATGTTTTTTCTTGAAAGTTGCAAGACACACTCTGAACAGGTCAAAAATGGAGGTTTTGAAAGTTACAAGACACAGTCTGAACAGGTCAAAAATGGAGGTTTTGAAAGCGGGTGTAAATGGTTTCAGCTATTTCATTTTCTAACCAGAATCATCCCTGAACTATAAACCAGATACTGAGGTTCTAGAGGAGTCTTCTGAACTATAAACCAGATACTGAGGTTCTAGAGGAGTCTTCTGAACTATAAACCAGATACTGAGGTTCTAGAGGAGTCTTCCATTGTGGTTACTGTTTAAAATTTAAAATCAAAAGATGTTATTAATGTGTATTTCTCCTCTTTATTTAGGAGGCAGTGTATTTCTCCTCTTTATTTAGGAGGCTGTGTATTTCTCCTCTTTATTTAGGAGGCAGTGTATTTCTCCTCTTTATTTAGGAGGCTGTGTATTTCTCCTCTTTATTTAGGAGGCAGTGTATTTCTCCTTTTTACTTAGGGGGTAGTGTATTTCTCCTCTTTATTAAGGAGGAGGCATTGAGATCGGTTTTAAAGTATATTCATGACCAATATCAAAACTAATCAGTATAAAGAAATTAAATATTTTTATTTTCTATTCCCATTCAAATCTCTACATCACATTGAATAATATGAAAATCTTTTGATATAGTAATAGGGCTTTTTGTTATACAAATTTATTTTGGAGGTGGGATGGGACACCAATTCTTTTAAAAATTCAGTATGAGATGTAAAGAGTTCATTGTAAATGGATTCTTCATATATATGTAGGTAGGAAGACTTGAGGTGTTAAAAAGTGGAATCCCTCTCCCTCTCCCCCTCCAATGTAAATACAAAAGTCTCCAAAATCTGCCATTATTTATTTTATTTGAGATTGTAGGTTGTATTTGATATTTACAATGCATAATTTTATTTAATATTATATTTTTATGATTAAAGAATAATAATTTATTTGTTTCCCTCATTCCTTGCTGTAGACTGAATTAATTATAGTGCTATTAATTAATGTAAGATAGAGATTTGCCCCCAGAATGCTGTGGCAGACAATAGGTTGCAGATTGCTGTGGCTAAATGCTTACGTTTGATAATTACCGTTTTTTTTTTATATAAAAAAATCAATTCCCAATTCAAATTTTTGGTAGTAAGGATAGAAATATATTCATATTGATTTCTTTGATAGGGTAAAATGTCTTTCGTTTTTTCATTGGTTTGATTTCAAAATATCAATTTCTGATTGGATGATTTCAAAATATCAAATTTTGATTGGAAGATTCAAAAATATCAATTTCTGATTGGTGTGATTCTAAAATATCAATTTTTGATTGGATGATTCCAAAATATCAATTTCTGATTGGTTAATTCCAGATATAAATTATCACACTTTGTTTGAAATCTCTCAACAAAAATTGTACAGAACACAATTGAATATATATAAATTAATGAGGGAAATTCACATGATCTCTCTTAAAATTAACAAAAATCTCATTGATGATCATAGATACATATATACATGGTAGGAATTATTTTTTTAAGACCATGTATTAACTATCCTCTATTACATTTTAGAACAAGAGAACCTACTTATAACCTTTTGGAGGTATTATGACCTCTAACCTTTTGGAGGTATTATGACCTCTAACCTTTTGGGGGTATTATGACTTCTTTTTAATTAATAAATGTAGGATTAATTTGAGGTCAATATTTAATTAATTAGTAGATTTTTGTAGTTTTGTTTTAAACAAATGACACAAGGAACATTTTGTTTTTCAATTATGTGTTCTTCATTTCTGAAAAAATAAAGAAATCGGTAAACAGGTAAATTTTGGATGGAGGTGAGGTGATCAAGATGAAAATCTACTGGTTAATGTCTAAAAGGCCTTAAAATATTAAATAAATTATTCAGGATAATTTTGATGCTTTTTTTTTTTTTTTTTTTTTTTTTTTTTTTTTTTTTTTTTTTTTTT
>MJUT01049534.1:199285-212689 GCA_002080005.1 Gigantidas platifrons | reverse complement strand
TTTTTTTTGATAAACAGTATAACTATGCCCCTGATGTTCAAGTGTTATTTATATACCTCAAATGTTTGAGGTTGTATTAATTAGGATTGTTAGTTTTTACAAAATTGTTTGTGTATAAATCAGTCCAAAAACTAGGTTGATAACTTATTAAAAGTGTGTCAAAACAAAACAAAGGTTTGTAACTTATTTTCAAATTTTTTGGTTGGGCTAATTTTTTTTTAATTCTTGTGAAATGAGCTAGAAAATAGGAGGTGATTGTCAAAGAGAAAATTTTGTAGCTTTTCAGATTTTTGATGGGGAAAAACAACAAAATTATAAAAGATGGATTTGATACAATGAGTTTTTCTTGCCATATTACAAATATTGTTTTCACAATTTAGAAGGAAAAAAAACTTGTGTTCCAATAAAACCTCCAAAACAAGTGTGACACATTCTCAAACTTGAGTATTATCATTTAACAGGATAACAGTTTTTGCTGCCATGCTGTTGCCAGAAATGGCTGTGACATTTTTAAATACATTGTGGATTTATGGATTTTTATAGGTCAATAGGTCATTGTCATCTTTTTTTTTATTCATTTTTTTTTTTTTTTTTTGGCAATTTTTTTAGCCATAATATGGCAAACGGTGGTAAGATTTATGGACTTGTTTATATTGTTACACAATCATATCATTCCATCCAGTTGTACATATACATATATATATATACTGCTATCGGAACATTTACTTACTGCATATATTATGTATATTTGTATATACTATATAAATAAGACTATGCAAATGTACATTAAACATGATCATGTCTTATTATTTCTACTCCAAAAATATCCTGGAATACTAGATCATTTATTGTGAGAAGAGTTTGAAGATACCAAAGGGGTAATCAGAATCTGTATATCGTCTAAAGCGAACTACCTTGGGACCAGCTTATGTATTGGGAAGATGTGATTGGATTGTACAGGTTACTGTAAACCAACTTATTTTCGCGGCTATTATGTTTCACATTTTTCTACTTCAAGACAGTTTCACGGAGATTTAAATTCGCGATAGCCAAATGTTCTTGGTTCTTACACACTTTAGACCGACTTGTTCGCGGATATAAATTTTGCGATTTTGTACTCTACCGCGAAAGTCGCGAAGGTTTATAGCACGAGAACAAAAGTTGGTTTACAGTAATTTAACAAAGATTGCTTGTATATGGACTTTATTAGGGGTTGTCATGGTAGTTAGATTTACAACTATCTATGCAATCGGTGCCTATCACCACTAACGTTGTGAGTTTGAATCCCGTTCATGTTGAGCTGTACTCAATACAACATTGTGTGATAAAGTTTGTCAGTGAATTGGGACAGGTCTGTGGTTTTCTCCAGGTATTCTGGTTTCCTCCAATAAAACTGACCGCCACGATATATTAACTGAAATATTGTTGAAAATGGCATAAAACACCATAACCTAACCTAACATAACCTGGACTTTATTTACAGTTTCGTTTGGACAGAAGATATTAACAGTATTTTTTCAATGTTTCTGTGGTTTCTGAAGTCCAGCTGTTCGTTCCACCAAGTCTTGAAATGCCTTTGTGGTGTAATAGGTGTTGTGCAGACATGAAATGCAGTAGATTGTAAATTCAAGACAGTTGAATTAGTATTTGCTACTTTTCAACAAAAATGTCTAAGACACTTAAAGAAATCCAAATTAAGCATGCTGGTCTCTATGATAAAGACAGAGAGCACGGTACCATGAAACTGAAATTAAATGAAGGTGACATGGATAAATGTGGACATGTACTCTATCATCAACAATGTGTGGACCAAATATGGTGAACCTAGATTGTATGGCTATGATTTTGTTTGCTTTATATGGTGTTTTATGCCACTTTTTAACAACATTTCACTTGTATTGTGGCAGTCGGTTTTATTGGTGGAGAAAACCACCAACTTGGGAAACCTGTCCCAAGTCGACAAATTTTATCACATAATGTAGGAGTACACCTTGCCTGATAGGGATTCAAACTCACAACTTTAGTGGTGATAGGCACTGATTGCATAGGTAATTTGTATTGCAATGGAAAAACGAAATTCACAGGATACTGGCACCTTAAAAAGAAAGAACCCCTTTTATATTCAAACTAGGAGGTACAATGAGGTCTTGGTTAAGGAATATTGCATTCTGAGAAAGGTAGAGCTTGTGTAAGACATAATAGTGTCTGTGTTCTATTTGTAATGAAAAACCTTGCACAGACCAAACGAAGCCATCGCTGTGCTTTATTCAGTCCTCAGACTTTATCATAGGAGACATTTGTAAGGGCGCGGACACTAATGTTACACATGGACCATTGCATCATTGGCCCATGAAATAATTAAGTGCCATTGTTCCACAACTTTCAAAAGAAACATCCGCACATGGACCTATTTTTAAAGGCCCATTGTCATGTTCTTTAAATACATTCATTCTTTCAGTGGAAGTGACCATTGTAATAATCATATTGTTTTTTGTTTAAGACTGCAAAAGGGTCTATTGATTTCATCAAAACAGAGTTATCTCTTGACTCGCATAACAACTTTTTTTAAACTTTGAGAAGGCTTAACCTGTTGCTGATTGAATTGAAAAGTCAAATCACCTTTATCATGCAGCACTTGAGTGAAAAGTCAAATCACCTTTATCATGCAGCACTTGAGTGAAAAGTCAAATCACCTTTATCATGCAGCACTTGAGTGAAAAGTCAAATCACCTTTATCATGCAGCACTTGAGTGAAAAGTCAAATCACCTTTATCATGCAGCACTTGAGTGAAAAGTCAAATCACCTTTATCATGCAGCACTTGAGTGAAAAGTCAAATCACCTTTATCATGCAGCACTTGAGCGAAAAGTCAACTCACCTTTATCATGCAGCACTTGAGCGAAAAGTCAAATCACCTTTATCATGCAGCACTTGAGCGAAAAGTCAAATCACCTTTATCATGCAGCACTTCAGTGAAAAGTCAAATCACCTTTATCATGCAGCACTTCAGTGAAAAGTCAAATCACATTTATCATGCAGCACTTGAGTGAAAATATACATATTGTTTTATGATTTGGCATATGTATTTATTCACCTAATGAACAACATCATAAGTGAAAAAATTATCAGGGTTATACTATATTATCAATTATTATACAGCTATAATTTTAATCCAATCAAAAAGACCCATTTAAGACATGTGACTGTACATTATTTTTCCCGTATTGTACAACCGGAAGCCGTATTGGACGTCCAATACGGAAAAAATACGGCTTCCGGTTGCACAATACAGGAAAAATTAACTTGTTCGATATTTAACAGTTTGAGGGGGGGAAAAAAAGAAAGTTGTTTAGAATAATTGTTGATCAGTTATTTTGCTGCTTTTAATTCATTTTTAGAGTTTACGGGATCTGTATTGATACAGAACATTTTACTAATGTGACGAAATACTGTTGTGCAGTTGTTGAGACTATTAAAAGTTCAATCTAATTAAAATTAGATCTCTCACTTTGCTCTTGTTTATTTATATTTCGCGCGTGTGAGATCTAACGCAAGCCTGTAGACATCGCATTCTGGTGACCTAGGGTCACGCATATGTAATGAGATGCAAATAAAGGTAACGACCCTCAGAACAACCAATCAAAATCGTTCTCTGATATCACACATTTGATTTGTAATCAATACGCCTAGGCGTGAGAGGGCTTCTAATTGCCATTGATTTGTGCCGTAAATTATGAATTTTCACCTGAAGACGTCTTCTTGTCTCCGGAAATGTAAACAGTTGTCGGAACAATCGGGCTCCGACATAGTCGATATAGATAACATTGGAAGAATTCCGAATGGTTTTCTTGCATAATCCATTAGAACCCAGAGTTACGTCCCTTGCATAAACCCACTTTCAAGATCTCGTAAGCGATCATTTGAATGGACAATATTTTGCTTGACCCTAGATCACCAGAATGCGATGTCTACAGGCTTGCGTTAGATCTCGCACGCGCGAAATATAAATAAACAAGAGCAAAGTGAGAGATCTAATTCTAATTAGATTGTTAAAAGTTAAACATAAAATTGAGGTTATAGTATTGATCATTTCAGCTGTATAATAAATAGGTCATTATACAGTGTTATGTACAATATGGAAAGATATTGTACTCGTCCGTATTGTATTGAAAACCCGCATTAGACTCTAAGCCTGCGGCGTCTCGTCCAATACGGGTTTTCAATACAATACTGACTCGTACAATATCTTTCCATATTGTACATAACACTGTACAATAACCTATTAGTACGACAGAGCGCCTTCGTTTAATTATACCCCCGCAAACAAAGTTTGGGGGGGTATATAGGAATCACCCTGTCCGTCCGTCCATGTACCTTGTAAGCGCAACTCCTCCTAAACGGCTTATTGGATTTTTGTGAAACTTTATACAGTTGTAGTACACTACCTGCAGATGTGCATGAGGGAATATGGTTGCTGTCCAAAATTTAAAAGAGAAGATAATTCAACTTATACTTTCACGAAAAGGGGGGGGAGCATGTACCTTGTAAGTGCAACTCCTACTCAACAGCTTATTGGACTTTTATGAAACTTTACACACTTGTAGTACACTACCTGCAGATGTGCATGAAGGAATATGGTTGCTGTCCAAAATTTAAAAGAGGAGATAATTCAACTTATACTTTCACGAAAAGGGGGAGGGGCATGTACCTTGTAAGCGCAACTCCTACTAAACTGCAAGCGAGGGGTATCACTCAGTTCTAGTTTTCAAAAGTGACATAAACATATTTGACAAATTATATAAAACCCAATTAAGTGCAGGTGTATGCCACCAAGTTGGAGACCAATGTATGTGATTTAGAACATATATTTAACAAACAGTACGACCACTTGCAGTCGGAGCCTACGAGGGGATTGTTCAGCCGGTACATCGGTTCCGGAGAGCCAAGAAGGAGTCTGTGAATCTCTGAAGACCATAGATGTTTTATTTTTATTGTTTTGTTTTTTGTTTTTGTTTCTTCAACTATTGTTAGTTTATTTAGAAAAATAATTAGTACAATTCACTTAAACTTCTGAATTCCGGTTTTTGATCATCACTCACATTTACACATAACCAGGAAGGCCATCATTTCATTATATATAACATATATTTACTATCCTTTGAAAGAACTAGACTTATTTTACTTCGAAAGATTTGATTTGATTTGATTTTTTTGTGTTTAACGCCACTTTCAGCTATATCATGGCCACCAGCTTTAGTGGTGGAAGAAGCCGTAGTACCCGAAAAGAACCACCAACCATGGACAAGCAACTTGTCAACTTTATCACTTGTGGCTGCGAGTCGAGTACACCTTTTGTAATTTACACCCTCCAGTGGCGTAGCTACGCAGAGGCACGGAAGCACATGCTTCCACATCAAATTGACCCAAAAAAAACAGAAAGAAAAAAGAGAGAGAGAGGACGCCAACAGATAATAAATAGAGATATAGAAGAATCGTGTATAGTTTATGTATTGTACATACATATGTCAGAAATCCGGTATGGATAGAAACTACTGTTTGATTGTATTTATTGTATATACATGTATGTCATACAGTGATACATAGAAAGTTGCAAAATGCTGTTTATATGAGAAAAAAAAATCGATGTTATAAATAGTTTAAAAAAAAGGGGGGATGGCAATCAGAGGCACCATAGGATCCTGTCCACAAGTACCTGTGATTAACACATAGAACTATTGATAAAAGGTTTCAGTGAGTGCATTCAGACCTGTGTAACAAATGATATCATAACTGTAGATAAAGTTACACACAGATTCTATTAATATCATAGAATGCATAAAATTGTAAACCAACTGATCTCTCAAATAGAGAAAAAAATAATATAAACCTTCTAGATCTAGAAGAACTTATTAAAGAAAATTTAGTTAACAATTTCAAAATTATCAAATTCCAGCTACCTAACTTTTACAAAACTCGGAGAAAAACTATGACTAAATGATTCTGACATTACTGGGTGTCCTTATCCTTTGATAACAAATAAAATCTGCTATTTTTGTCTCATATACTGACGTATCACCGACTTCGACTACTGGATATAATATGACGGGTATCGTATGCAAAGCAGGACATGCTTATCATTTCGGTGCACCTAATATCAACTCGCAGTTTTATAGGAGTTTGCGGATGTCCAAGTTTTAGTATAGTGTTGTTTCCTTGTATTTTTTTTTGTTTGTGCTTGTCCCGCCTATATATATACTGTTCATAAAAACTTGACTAATGCCTTTGTCGGATGCATAGATATCTTTTACTTTGATATTCCTCTCTCTCATAAATGGAAGTTCCTGTTTGGCTGTTTTGTCACAAACGAGTTATATGCTTAAACTCATAAGAGTTGTAAATTCCCTTTGAATATTGTGGTACGATTTTGACGTAAAAGGGAAACCCAAAAAGTACATAAACAATACTTGTGCACTGTCGAAACATAGGTAATATGTGTATGAGGCTTAGAAACGGGGGGAAAGGCGAGGCTTCGCCGAGCCTTTTCCCGCGTTTCGCGCCGAATACACTATTTACCTATATGCTTCGACAGTGCACAGGTATTCACAGGCATTTGACCGATGGACCTTAATTTCCCCGTGTTTGCCATGGGGGCACGTATTTTCAGGGCTAGGCCCTACATAGATACGATAACGTAACCCTCATTCCGCTTGTGCTCCATTTAGGGTTACGATTCGATTCAACGTATGGGAGCAGCGCCCGGAGTGATTCACACCGGGCGGTTGTTTGTTCTAATTCCGTTGTAAGTGGTTGGAAACATTAACGGGGGTGAAATATAAATATATTTAGGTAAACCTTGAGGTGTTAAGTAAACGCTGCATCAATCCATGGTAGACTTATATCCATCTGAAAATTTGAATGCATGAAATCTTCTTTCTGTCCGACATTTTGTTTACAAGTTGCTATTTCACGTGCACATGCCTCGTTTTGGAGATATCCTTATTTAGATGTCGGTTGTAAACATCGTAGTAAAAGTTTTCCATATTTGGCATTCAGATCCACATATATGGATAGGCTCCGCCCATTACAAGTAACGCAATAGTCTACGTAAGGTGTTATGGCGGACAAGATACAATTTTCGAATACGAAATCGATCGTGAAGGTAGAAACAGGTATTGTAACACTTATTTAGTCGTATCACCATTACTTAAACATTGTAGGGAATAATAAGTTATGACCAGATATGCAAAAAGAAAGTTGAAATATTCATGGAACGAACATTTTAATTTGCTCCCATACGTTGAATGGGATCGAGTCGTAACCCTAAATGGAGCACAAGCGGAATGAGGGTTACGTTATCGTATCTAGGCCCTACATCGTTACTAGCCCTGAAAATACGTACCCCCGTGGCAAACACGGGGAAATTAAGGTCCATCGGTCAAATGCCTGTGATTTTAAATCGTAAATAAACGTTTACTGGACGATGATAAAAGTATTTGAAATAATTTTGTGTATGTATTTGAAAACAATATCCCCCGATGTGCCCGGAGTGGGAGGAGCTACATTTGCATGTTCTATTTATAGCTGACCAATATAAAAAAAAATTGGGCAGGCTATATATTGGTCGGTAAATGCTGTCATTGTATGATAAAAAATATAACGTAGATTTCGTCAAAAACAAATATATATCATTGTACTCTGTAAACATTACAACGTCATGGATTATTTGTTAGAATGACGACATGGATTGTAGAAATAATTAGGCAGTGTCTATTCTTACAACAATTTTCAACAAATTGTTGTAGGAATAGCCGCAAATCTTATTCTTACAACAAATGATATTACGGAATCCATTCAATGAGGAAACGTTTTTTTTATTTAAAATAGCGATCATATAATAGTTGCATTGGGTTCCGTTACGATTTGTAATTTTTTTCATATAAATTATTATTTTATGATTACAGCCTTATAATAGACGTATTTTTATATGATTTATGAATAAAATTATTAAATAAGTTAGTTGGATTTTGCTTTATTTCAATAATAAAGAGAAAGGGTAATTAGTTTTTAGTCATGTCTAGTTGAACAATAATATTATTTCAATCGTTTGAAGGAACTGAATTAGATTGAAATTAATTTCTTCTAGTTATCTGCCCATAGACTATGTATTTTCCCGCCGTCCGTGAAAATACCATTCAGCACGACAGGGCCGACTCGACGGGACGTGTTTTACTTCGTTAGTTAAATTTTATCTTGTTTGGAAGAAAACTTTTCTTCTTTATTCCATATTAACATTTCATAAAGTTTTTTGGTTTTTGCACTACAGATATTGAAGTGCATACATATTTTTGTTTGTATTGTATAATACTATGTTGCTGAATTAAACACAGCACATGGCACTGTCGTGTGGCTATTCAATTTGAATATCGTTTTTCTATTACTGGCTTATACAGTGTAAATAGATATTTATGGTTATGGTATGTTTTCTATGGGTTTTTGATTGTTGTCTAGAAGAACTCACATATCACGTCATACTTAATCACAAAAAAGATAGTACATTTAATTTGTAGAATGGACGTATTGTAATAATACGAAAACATATATAGAGACATAATGGATAGTGCTTTCAAAGACAAACTCTTCACATCTTTTAACGAATTACAAAATTCAATTCAAGAGTATGAGGAAAAGAACTATGTTCAATTATATAAACGGACATCTATATATAAGAAATGTATATAGATCTATATAATACAATAAATATATATGATTAATTACAACATTATCTTTTTTGTTGTAAGAATAGGCTCTAGAGGCTATTCGTACAACAAATTTAATCTACAGGTAATAATTATTCGTTTCTCATTATCTAATCCGTAATATTATTGGTTGTAAGAATAAGATTCACGGCTATCATCTTACAACAATTCGTTGAAAATTGTTGTAAGAATAGACACTGCCAAATAATTACCTGTGTCGCCAACGGCGAAAGCAGGTATCGGAACCACTCCACTCCGTTCGTCCGTCCGCAACACTTGGAGGGTGGCTAGTTTGTGTAATCTGTGTAACTCCAACAGTTTTCATTCTTCATTGTTCAAACTTTGCTCACCGGATGGCACACATTCTGAAGATGTGCACCTCCTATTTTAAGCAGATTTGGAAATTACCTGCATCGCCAATGGCGAAAGGCAGGTCTAAGAACCGCTCCACTCCGTCCGTCCGTCCGCAACAGTTGGGGATACCTAGTTTGTGTAATCTGGAACTCCGACAGTTTTTATTCCTCACCATTCAAACTTACGGTTACATAATTTGTGTAATCTTAAACTGCAATAATTCTCATTCCTCATTATTCAAACTTTGCACAATTACTGCACACATATCGAATATGTGCACTTTACATTTTCATCATATTTGATGGCGATTTAGGTCCTGGCTCGACTTTGATTGCATTTGTACTTTCGACCGGCTATATAGAATTAGAATTAGAATTATCTTTATTAACCAATTAAAGGGCCCATATAGGGCAAATACAAGAAATATATATAAACAAAATAATACAAATAATAATACACATTCATAAGAGGGAAAGAGGTGCTTGATTGACAGATAATAGAATACAGTTTAGGTACAAAACATATAATTATATATTCTCTTCGTAACATGAAAATATGACACGTTTTTTTTTTTTAGTTTCAAGCAAAACTGTTGAACTTGCCAACAAAATCCAACCAACTTTGTTATTTCAAATTCAGTGCCTATTTCCTAAAATCACAGAGATTCCGGGGGGCTTTACCCCCTGGACCCCCTACCAGGGCTTTGTCCTGGACCCACTGGGGGCCTTAGGCGGCCCCAGACCCTTCGCCCCAATTTTGTGCTTCCACATCATTACAGGTCTAGCTACGCCACTGCCCTCTATGAAAGCGATTCAAGCCCCTGTGTTTCTGTCCGACATTTTGTTTACAAGTTGCTATTTCACATGCACTTGCCTCGTTTTGGAGATATCTTTATTTGGATCAATTCGTGGTAAAAGTTTTCCATATTTGGCATTGAGATCCATATATGGATAGGCTCCGCCCATTAGGAGAGTCTACGTAAGGTGTTATGGCGGACAAGTAACAATTTACAAATACGAAACCGGTCTTGAAGATAGAAACAGGTATTGTAACACTTATTTCGTATCACCATTACTTAGAAATTGTTGAGAATAATAAGTTCTGACCAGATATACAAAAAGAAAGTTGAAATATTCCCGGAACGAAAATTTTAATTTGCTACCATACGTTGAATGAGATCAATTCGTAACCCTAAATGGAGCACAAGCGGAATGAGGGTTACGTTATCGTATCTAATAACCAGGAAGGCCATCATTTCATTAACATATATTTACTATCTTTTGAAAGAACTAGATTTATTTTACTTTGAAAGATTTGATTTGATTTTTGGTGTTTAACGCCACTTTCGGCAATATTCCAGCTATATCATGGCGACCACTTTTAGTGGTGGAAAAAGCCGGAGTACCTGGAGAGAACCACCGAACATGGGCAAGCAGCTGGTAAAGTTTATCACTTGCGGATGCGAGTAGAGTGCACCCTTTTTGTAATTTACAAAGCCGGGCACGAACCCACTGGGGATAGGCTTGTATGAGTTGTTAGGTAATCCAACTACCTAACGCACTGAGCCACCCGGTCCCCTGAAGAAAAGGGAAAGTGTCTGTTTGATGTATATAATTTTAACTGTTAATTAATTATTCTAATAATTATAACAACATTATAAGCAATCGTTCTTTGTCAATCATAATAGAGTTTAAATTTACGATTTAAAATCTTTTTTGTAACCCAATATAACTAGTAAAAGATATTTTGTTGATATATTATATAGATCCGTCAAGGATTTGTATATAGTACAAATACTTGATTATAATAATAATTCTTTATTTGTATGATACACCCATGTGGATCAAGCAAATACAAATACAAACAAACAAAACATAGAAAACATAAAAAATTACAAATTGATCATAATATAGGATTCACAAAATAAATCCTATTAACTAACAATATATTTTTCACATGTCATGCCTTTGACCGACAAGGACCTCCTTTTTGCAATTCTGTAGATTGCTTTATAAAGTCCTACTTCTGCCAAAAGTTCAGAATTTGTATTTAACGGAAAAAAAATTATTTTATTTAATGGTGTTTCTTCAATAAAGTCTGGTTTATTTAATATTATTTTGTTAAATAAATTGTTTCTAAGAGAGTGGTTGGCTGTGCATTTTAAGAAAAAGTGGTATTCATCCCCTATTTCATTTAAATTACAATTTTTACATATTCTTTCTTCCCTTGTTATATTTTGATACCTCCCTGATTCAATCTCTAAACTGTGATCACTCACTCTAAATTTTGTAAATAATTGTCTCATTTTGAAGTATTATATTAATGTTATTTTTTCTATAAATGTAAACGAAATTAAAATTTACCCAAAGTCATAAAGAATAACATATTGTAGACCGAGTTTGTACACATTATTCCTTTATATTGATAACGGTGGGCCGAGTTGGTAATAGTCCGAAATTGCTATGGTCCGATTTTAGAATGGATCGAGTTTGTTATGGTCCGAGTTATGCAGTCAGCATTTGTTCTCATGAAAAGAGCGGGAAAAACCATATGTTAGTAAAACTGCCTAGCAAGAAATATATGTTTTAGAAGAATTCTCGGAATTGTGGAACTATTATATGCTACAGGCAAGTACGTTGTAAATAGCGAATTGTGCCCATGTATGTCTACAGTAGATCTCGTACTGTTTTCAGCGAGTCTTGAGTGTCACTCGGTGGTCAAGCCAAAAATTTATTTGATTTTTGGTGTTTTAATGTCACTTTCAACAATATTTCAGCTATATTATGGCGACCAATTTTAGTAGTGGAGGAAGCCGGAGTACCCTCAGAGAACCACCGACCATGGGCAAGCAACTGGTAAACTTTATCACTTGCGGCTGCGAGTCGAGTGCACCCTTTTTGTAATTTACAAAGCCGGGCGAGAACCCAGGCCGTATTGGTGATAGGTTTGTATGAGTTGTTAGATCCAACGACTTTAACTCATGGTCGATTTTCGGGGGGGGGGGGGTTGGAAAAACATAATATTTTTTAACCAAAATATTTTTTTTAGCTCACCTTGTGCCAAAGGCAATGTGAGCTTTTGCCATCACTTGGTGTCCGTCGTCTGTTGTCCGTTAGCTTTTCACATTTTAATATTCTATGCAATTTAATTAAAATTAGATCTACCACAGTCGCTTGAATTTCAATGATTAAATGAAAAAAAATATTGTATATATAGTATATAGGGGAAGTTGTGAAATGCATTTTTGCGCCAAAATGTAAACAATCGTCATTATGCCTAAACGGACACAAAGTGGTACGCTTCGTGGATATTTTTCTACACTGGACATGTATTTTTTATACATCCGTATTGTAAGAACCTTCATTCCGAGCATTTTACAAACGTATGGGCCATTTTTTTCACTGACGTTCAGCCTCTGAGTTCGTTACAGTCGCCATAGTGGTACTCATTATCAGTGAATGAGAAATCATATTTCAAAGCATCTGTAAAATCATAAATTTAGCGGTAAGTACTTCATATGAATATTACTCGATTAATTAGATCATTTGACTGTTCAATGTTTCGCTTGTACGAATATAAGGGGAGATCATCTACAAAGTTGAAGTGGCGCAAAATATGAAAATGACACAAAAATTCGATGAAGATGTTTTGCAACTTGTTTCATGCTAAGAAAAACACAGCAAAACCTTGCTTCTGCATACATTTTAAGTAGGGGTACACAACTTTACCTATGTGCTAGATATTTTGAGTCCCTTGATGTCTTGTCCTGATCCGGAAAATTGCCGTTGTTGACTCGAAATCAGAAAACTTTTCATTCACTGCTAATGAGTGTAACGAACTCAGAGGCTGAACGTCAGTGAAAAAATGGCCCATACGTTTGTAAAATGCTCGGAATGAAGGTTCTTACAATACGGATGTATAAAAAAACATGTCCAGTGTAGAAAAATATCCACGAAGCGTACCACTTTGCGTCCGTTTAGGCATAATGACGATTGTTTACATTTTGGCGCAAAAATGCATTTCACAACTTCCCCTATATACTATATATACAATATTTTTTTTACTCTTTTTTTTTTGATTATTTAATCATTGAAATTCAAGCGACTGTGGATCTACGCACTTGCTTCCTATTTTCTCGGTTTTATTTTTTGGTCGCTCGTGTGTAGATCTAACCACTCTCCGTTCAGGGTCGCGTCAGGGGTTAACATAAATGCATTAAAACTTACCAATCAACGCTTCTTCTACAAACCCATGAAGAAAATTTACAATCACATGCATTTTCGAACGCACCCGA
>MJUT01049534.1:186784-197911 GCA_002080005.1 Gigantidas platifrons | reverse complement strand
TTTTTTTTTTTTTTTTTTTTTTTTTATTTAATCATTGAAATTCAAGCGACTGTGATCTAGATCGTCAAACTGCTTAAGATATCGGTGAAATGACCATGATCTAAAACGTGTACGTCACGGACAGTGTGTATAAAATGGCCACCTACCATACGGTGTGCCTAGTGGAACCATTCTGGCTGTTCATTTACAGAAAAGTTCGCATTTAATCAAACGAAACAGGAGTGATGTAAAATGTTTAACCTTCATGATATTTTTCTGACCTTCATGGGAAAGATAGCAAAACCCTGATTTACAATATCTCTTACAAAGTTAAAAGAAAAAAAAACCTGCCTGCCAGCTCTTAGAAATTTTCCTATGTTAGGGGAAACCAACAATCAATTTTATTTGGCCTAAGGAACATTTATACTTAAATTTTCTAACAAAAATAGCCAAATGCTGCACTAACACTATGCCAACATCATAAGGTGTAAATAATTAATATGAGGGGTTATTATACTCTATGAATGGCCATTGTAGATTGCATAGTTCTGCACTACATGCAAATATGCAGGGACAAAGCTTAACATTTTTTCTCCAGGGGCCAGCTGGGCTCCCAATATTTGTTTTCCAGGGGCCCAGCTGAAAGTTTAGGGGCCCAACCAGTTTGTATGCCAATAAACATTAACCTTATATGTAACAATTGTTTTTTTTTTTTAAACAAGTAGTACTCAAATTGATTCATTCTTGTTTTAATATCTTATTTTTCACAATATTGTACGAAAGGAATAAATGGGGACAAGTATGGATATATCTGAGACTACTGGACAATCTCATAAAACACTGGAAAATAACCATATATTAAAAGGAACTGTGCTTTTATTGCTGTTCTTTGCACTCTTATTTACATTTTTACCCCCCCCCCCCGCGATAGCGGTGAGGGGATATAGTAATAGCGTACGTCTGTCTGTCTGTCCATCCGTCACACTTTCTTGTTTACGCTATAACTTGAGTAAACATGGATAGATTTGAATAATTTTCTGCATGTGGCTTGTAATTATCATTATCTTGGATGGGTTGTAACATGGAAATATTTGAAGCAAGGGTTTTGGGGGGAAATCTTAGTTTTTGGTTGAAAAATCACCAATTTTGAGAATTGTGTCTTGTTTATGTGATAACTTTAGTAAGCATGGATAGATTTGAATAATCTTTGCATGTGGCTTGTAAGTATGTTATACATTAAGACTGCAAGGCTGCTTTCTATAAATATATAAAACTAAATATTATGCAAGTGCGGGGGGATACGTCGCGCAATGAATGCGCTAGGCGGTTCTTTTATTTTTCATGTCACTGTAATTGTGTATGTTTTATTTCTGGTTTGTTTTTCACCTTAATGTTAATATATAGTTTAATATGTTGAAGTATTCCTAAGCCTTTATTTGTTAAATAATTGTGTATGTTTTATTTCTGGTTTGTTTTTCAAGCTTAATGTTAATATATAGATTAATATGTTGAAGTATTCCTAAGCCTTTATTTGTTAAATAATTGTAAACATTTCAAAGAAAGTTTCACTCCAATCTCTTGAAGAAAGTATTAGTGCATGTAGTTTGGAAAAAACAGTATCTTCATCTTCATCGGTCATATCCTATTCCATCATGATCAGTATCAGAATCATATAATTTGTTATTCAAAACGTCAATTGTCATGTGTGTCAGATCTTCCATCCTGTCTAAAAGGTTGTGTATTTCATATTCCCTGTCACTAATAAATTATCAGGGACCTACAATTCATACCACCACCCACTAGTGCCTGACTAGTCAGGAAAAAAACAATTTACTTGCCAACAAAAGAATGTTACTTGCCATAATTCGTACTATATATCTCCAATATGTATCTATTTGTAGATAATTATGTCCCCCAAACAAAGTTTGGGAAACATATTGTGTTTGCTCCATTTCTTATTATTATTATTACGTCACCCCGACTGCTGTCGGGTGACATATTGCTATTCTACGTTTCTTTTTCACTATTATTATTCTTATTCTAATTCTTCCACACATTTTTGTCCGCTAGATTTCTCGGAGATGCCTTGATCAAACTTTATGAAACCTTGTAGGAATATCATATACCATGTGAAGTTGTGCTTTTAAGGGTTGATTTTTCAAAATGGCTGCCGTTGCCAGGGAAACAGCCAAAATGCTAAACAATTGAAAAACACAAAAATGATCATACCAAATTACTCGCTGAACAGAAATTGATGAAACTTGATAGAAACAACATCCACATCTAGTGGAATGAAACAAGCCAAAAAAATCGGAATCAGTTGGACAAACTTTGCCGCAGTTGCCATGGAAACAAAAAAGGGAGGATTTAAAACATTTTTGGATTAATTTCATCAAGCTTCATGAAACTTTGTAGGAATATCCACTGTAGTGTGTGGCAGCTTTTGGGGGGTTGAAAAAATTCAAAATGGCGGCAATTGCCATGGTAACCAAGGTACAAAATGTCTGCCAAATACAAATATCCTCCGATTTGGGAGAAATTTGGTTTCCAAGTAGATTATGATGTTGCGAATTGATATTCATCGTTGGTTTGTTATGGTGACCATTTTGAATCCAAAATGGCCACCGAAATACAAAAATCCTTCGATTTGGGCGAAATTTGGTTTCCAAGTAGATTTTGATGTTGGGAATTGATATCCATGGTTTGGGAGCCATATTATGATCCTTCAGATCATATCATATCTTGTGTATTGTTCTTTTGGGGGACATTTCTAACGCTCTGTGTTACAGTAACCAATATTTTTTGTCTAATATAACTTCATGAAACATAGTAGGAATATTCACCGGAGTGTGTGGAAGCTTTTGGCGTGTTGATAAAACCGAGGTACCAAAATGATGGGGTGGGGTGACGTCCGCTATTGCTTTGCAATGGCAATTCTAGTTATTATTATTATTCCTCTTTCTTTCTTCTGCCAAAAGTTTGTCCGACACATTTCTCTGCGACTACTGAATGGAAATCAATGAAACTTCACAGGAATGTTAAGTAGATGTGCAGACTACTTTCAGAATTTTCAAAATGGCCGCCGTTGCCATGGAAATGGCCAAAATGCTAAAAAAATTGAAAAACACAAAAATGATCATAGCAGGTTACTCGCTGAACAGAAATTGATGAAACTTGTTAGCAACAACATCCACATCTAGTGGAACGAGATAAGCCAAAAAAATTAGAATCGGTTCAACAAACTTTGCCACAGTTGCCATAGAAACAACAAAGGGGGGATTCAAAAAAATTCCTTTCATCAAACTTCATGAAACTTTGTAGGAATATCCACTGTAGTTTGTGACAGTTTTTGGGGGTTGAAAAAATTCAAAATGGCGGCCATTGCCATGGTAACCAAGGTGCAAAAAATGTTCAATTCAAACCGTACAGCGGATCCTTTTGAAACTTGACAAAAAAATAGATCATCACTCAAAGTTGTGCTCTTTGTTTTTAAAATTTTCAAAATGGCCACCAATATAAAAATTAAAAAAAATCATTAAAAATTCAAAAATGAACAGATTTCACTGGAAATGGATATTTACAGCTATGTTCTCACACTATTCTTCATTCATACCACTAGTACTTGTATTGTTCGTTTGGGGGACATTTGTAACGCTCTGCGTTACAGTAACCAATATTTAATAATGTTCTGAATGAGAAAGTAGATACTTAGTTGAGGAATGGGGTTTTTTTTTCTGATACCACATTGAAACATTTTTCATGTTTCAGAAGTTTTATTTTGATATCATGATTTTCACGTTTAAACGTTTTTCCAGTGACAAATTCGGTTTTGTGAGCAATATTTGGGCCTGTCTTTCTGCAAGCATAACGTAGTCATTGGAATCATCAAGCAAGAGCCAAGAAAACTACGACTTCGAGACGTCTTGGAATTTACGCTTTTCAGCTTCAGAACCCGAACCTTCATCAGTATTTTGGCTTATACTTCCGTCAAAGTTGCATCAGGCAGGCAAGTTTTGTAATCAGTTGATTTAACCGGTTTATTTTTAGAGAAAAATTTGGTGAGAAGGTTTTGTATGGTTTTTTTTTCTGATCGAGGTCACTTGCAAGCGTTAAAAGTACGTGATTTAAAACTTTTATGTCCGAGTCAACTGTGCGGTTTAAAAGACTGGAAAATCAAAGTAAGAATTTAAATTGAAAAAAAAATATCGGTGGGGAAATGAAAATGTTCCGGAAATATCAACGTAATCAATACGGAATTTTTACTCGCATTTTACAAAAGTAACTCCCAAATGCGAGTGTTTTGGTCACATTGTAGAGCCCTGTTATAATGTTACAAGTATTTAGATCACTCTCAATGAAAAATAACGATCATTTTGTTCTTTGACATCAACAGGCGTACTGAAATTCATCGTAATTCACCATCGAAAACCTGGGGTGTCCGAGCCGGGTTTTGGTATTTAAAATGAACTTACTCATTTCCTTACACTGACTTGACAATTAAGTTTTCATTCGGGAACAGTTTTTATTGATATCTTGAAGAAGTTGGGGTCTTGAGAAATAAAAAGTTTCAAATAAATAGGGTTCCTGCAAAATATTTTACTGCAGTCGCCAGCTGGGCGAGCAGCAAAGTAAATTATATTCGCCCAGCCGAAAATCTGGTCGCCTTGGGTGACTGGGCGACCGTTAAGTTTTTTCCCTGAATGGCACTTAAGAATTCAGTCTAGTAGTTTACAGTTTCGGGAAAGTAAAATCAATATGGCACTTGCCCGTATGGACAAGTTGGCCAAAAAGTTAATGTTGAACCCTGATATTTTCATGGGTTTTTCTGTGATTTTTGTTTTCAGCCAGAATATACTGCTTTAGCATATTATTAGGAAAAAAATATCACATCAACATCTTGTGCTCAGAAATTTGAGCTGAAATTATCGCTTTAAAAATTATAGGTGTATCATGCTGTGCATGACATGGACCTTTATTGTCTTTTTTTTTAAATTATTTTTCAGAAATATATGGATGCCTATCAACAAACTTGGACTTTCTCACAGTACAATTTCTGATCAAATGTAACAATAGATATAACTGGTGTGAACAAAGCTGCTAATAGGAAGGTTCTATCACAGAATAACTTATAAGTGTAAAATGCATGGTAGCAAAAAAGAAAGTCAAATTTTAGATGATTGTAAAACAATAAAAACTGAACACTTATTAAGATGTGATCAAAGAGATGATATGAGATTACAAAATGGAGATGGAATGCATGCAGGTGATAAACCTTATAAATGTGATTTATGTGATGAAGTGTTTAATCAGAATCAACACCTGCAGCAACACATTAGAACACATACAGGTGATAAACCTTATCAATGTGATAAAGGGTTTAGACAGAAGCAAAACCTGCAGCAACACATTAGAACACATACAGGTGATGAACCTTATAAATGTGATGTATGTAATAAAGTGTTTAGACATAAACAAAGCCTGCAGCAACACATTAGAACACATACAGGTGATAAACCTTATAAATGTGATGTATGTGATAAAGGGTTTAATCGGAATGACAACCTGCAGCGACACATTAGAACACATACAGGTGATAAACCTCATAAATGTGATTTATGTGATAAAGTGTTTAGACATAAACGAAGCCTGCAGCAACACATTAGAATACATACTGGTGATAAGCCTTATAAATGTGATTTATGTGATAAAGGGTTTAGACAGAAACAAAGCCTGCAGCAACACATTAGAATACATACAGGTGATAAACCTTATAAATGTGATGTATGTGATAAAGTGTTTAGACATAAACAAAGCCTGCAGCAACACATTAGAACACATACAGGTGATAAACCTTATCAATGTGATGTATGTGATAAAGGGTTTAATCGGAATGACAACCTGCAGCAACACATTAGAACACATACAGGTGATAAACCTTATAAATGTGATTTATGTGATAAAGTGTTTAGACATAAACGAAGCCTGCAGCAACACATTAGAACACATACAGGTGATAAACCTTATCAATGTGATGTATGTGATAAAGGGTTTAATCGGAATGACTACCTGCAGCGACACATTAGAACACATACAGGTGATAAACCTTATAAATGTGATTTATGTGATAAAGGGTTTAGACAGAGACAAAACCTGCAGCGACACATTAGTACACATACAGGTGATCAACCTTATCAATGTGATGTATGTCATGAAGTGTTTAGACAGAAACAAAACCTGCAGCGACACATTAGAATACATACAGGTGGTGAACCTTATAAATGTAATGTATGTGATAAAGTGTTTAGACATAAACAAAGCCTGCAGCAACACATTAGAACACATACAGGTGATAAACCTTATAAATGTGATGTATGTGATAAAGGGTTTAATCGGAATGACTACTTGCAGGCACACATTAGAACACATACAGGTGATAAACCTTATAAATGTGATTTATGTGATAAAGTGTTTAGACATAAACGAACCCTGCAGCAACACATTAGAACACATACAGGTGATAAACCTTGTAAATGTGATTTATGTGATAAAGGGTTTACACACAAACAAAACCTGCAGCAACACATTAGAATACATACAGGTGATGAACCTTATAAATGTGATGTATGTGATAAATTATTTAGACGTAAACAAAGCCTGCAGCAACACATTAGAACACATACAGGTGATGAACCTTATAAATGTGATGTATGTGATAAAGTTTTTATACATAAACAAAACCTGCAGCGACACATTAGAACACATACAGATAAACCTTATCAATGTGATGTATGTGATAAAGTGTTTATACATAAACAAAGCCTGCAGCGACACAATAGAACACATACAGATAAACCTTATCAATGTGATAAAGTGTTTATACATAAACAAAACCTGCAACCACACATTAGAACACATACAGATAAACATTATCAATGTGATTTATGTGATAAAGTGTTTATACATAAACAAAGCCTGCAGCGACACATTAGAACACATACAGATAAACCTTATAAATGTGATTTATGTGATAAAGTGTTTATACATAAACAAAGCCTGCAGCGACACATTAGAACACATACAGATAAACCTTATAAATGTGATTTATGTGATAAAGTGTTTATATATAAACAAAGCCTGCAGCAACACATTAGAACACATACAGATAAACCTTATCAATGTGATATATGTGATAAAGTGTTTATACATAAACAAAGCCTGCAGCGACACATTAGAACACATACAGATAAACCTTATCAATGTGATATATGTGATAAAGTGTTTATACATAATCAAAACCTGCAGCGACACATAAGAATACATACAGATAAACCTTATCAATGTGATTTATGTGATAAAGTGTTTATACATAAACAAAACCTGCAGCGACACATAAGAATACATACAGATAAACCTTATCAATGTGATATGTGATCAAATGTTTATACATAAACAAAGCCTTCAGCGACACATTTAGAACACATACAGATGTTAAACATTAAAATCCATGTGAATTTTCTGAACTGTTCTTGCTTTTAAAAATGATTTGGCAAAAAAGAACAATTTCTATTTTCAAATATTGGTTACTGTAATGTAGAGCCTTACAAATGTCCCCCAAACGAACAATACACAAGATATGATATGATCTGAAGGATCATAATATGGCTCCCAAATCATGGATATCAATTCCCAACATCAAAATCTATTTGGAAACCAAATTTCGCCCAAATCGGAGGATTTTTGTATTGTGGCGGTCATTTTAGTTTCAAAATGGCCACCATAGCAAACCAACGATGGATGTCAATTTGCAACATACTTGGAAACCAAATTTCTCCCAAATCGGAGGATTTTTTTTATTTTGGTGGCCATTTTGGATTCAAAATGGCCGCCATAGCAAACCAACAATGAATATCAATTCGCAAGTTTCATGAAGTTTGATGAAAGGAATCAAAAAAAAATTTTAATCCCCCCTTTTCTGTTTACATGTCAACTGTGGCAAAATTTGTCCAACCGATTCCGATTTTTTTGGCTTATCTCGATCCACTAGACGTGGATGTTGCTCCTATCAAGTTTTATCAATTTCTGTTCGGCGAGTAACGCTGCTATGATCATTTTTGTGTTTTTAAATTTTTTAGCATTTTTGTCGTTTCCATGACAATGGCAGCCATTTTGAAAATTCCGAAAGTAGTCTGCACATCTACTCATAGTGCTTAACATTCCTGTGAAGTTTCATTGATTTCCGTTTAGTAGTCGCCGAGAAATGTGTCGGACAAACTTTTGGCGGAAGAAAGAAAGAAGAATAACAACTAGAATTGCCATTACAAAGCAATAGCGGACGTCACCCCACCACATTATTTTGGTACCTCGGTTTGTACCTTGGTTACCATGGCAACGTCCACCATTTTGAATTTTATCAACACTCCAAAAGCTTCCACACACTACGGTGAATATTCCTACGATGTTTCATGAAGTTTGATGAAAGAAAATAAAAAATAAAATTAAATCCCCCCTTTTTTATTTTCATGGCAACTGCGGCAAAGTTTGTGCTACCGATTCCGATTGTTTTGGCTTACCTCGTTCCACTAGATGTGGATGTGACAGGAAACATTACTGCAAAAATTTGTGAAGTTTGGGGTGAATTTAACATTTTTTACACCTTGGTTACCATGGCAACGGCCGTCATTTTGAATATTTTTCTACCCCCCAAAAGCTGCCACACACTACGTTTCATGAAGTTTGATGAAAGGAATAAAAATAATTTTAAATCCCTTTTTTATTTCCATGGCAACTGCGGCAAAGTTTGTCCAACCGATTCCGATTTTTTTGGCTTATCTCGTTCCACTAGATGTGGATGTTGTTCCTACAAAATGTATCTAGTGTCATCAATTTCTGTTCGGCGAGTAACCTGCTATGGAAATTTTTGTGTTTTTTCAATTTTTTAGCATTTTGGCCGTTTCCATGGCAACGGCAGCGATTTTGAAAAAAACAACCCTTTCTTGCACAACTTCACATGGCATATGATATTCCTACAAGGTTTCATAAAGTTTGATCAAGGCATCTCCGAGAAATTGAGCGGACAAAAATGTGTGGAAGAATAATAATAATAATAATAATAGTGAAAAATAGAATATTTAGCAATACGTCACCCGACTGCAGTCGGGGTGACGTAATAAGAAACGGAGCAAACACAATGTGTCTCCCAAACTTCGTTTGGGGGACATAATAAGATGGCCAAATCTATGTATATCCAGGGCGGGCTGATTGAATTTTTTAGCTTAAAAACGAAGATGAGTTTGTTTTTCTTTTTTTTTAGCTTAAAAACATTTTAACTATTTAAGTGTTTGGACACCTTTCTGGAATAACTTTCATCAAGTACACACTGAGTCTAAAGATTGGGAGTCAAAATAATAATAAGCTGAAAACGTTTTATTGAAAAATGGGAAACTGTGCCAAGAATACATTTTTGTTTTTGTTTGTTTTCTTTTGCAAATTTCTAAATGATTTTTTCAACATGATAATTATCACCGAATCCCCAAAATTCGCAACCGTACAATAATTTGGCTTAACAATTTGGCAAATAAGTATAACAAACACTCAACTGACAAATTGGGTCGTTTCACTCTTCTGATTTTGTACTCATTTTTTCGTTGGTTGATTACAAGTTCCGTTTTTATACCCCCACTCGTAGTGAAGGGGCTATATTGCAATCACCTTGCCCGTTTGTCCGTGCGTTCACACTTTCGTAACAGATGTCTCAGCTTCTACTGGAAGAAATGATTTTATATTTGATATATGGCTTTGGCATGGTAACTTGTACCGTGTCTCCCCTTTCCAGGTTTACCGCACATCTACTTCCTGTTTACAGTGCGACTTACAAATGAACGAGTGGTGGTATTCTTAGCACGACGTAGCGTGCAACATCTTGTCAAAGGTTATGTCTAAATAATTAAAATCCATAAACAGTAGGTTTTCTAACCGATAACATTGTAAATATGAACTGAGTGTTTTCTGCAGTTCGATTTGTTTTCTTCAACCATGTAGTAAATATTGTGCATCCTTTATTAGCTCAAATTAATTGAAATTTGGTAGGAAAAATGACAGGTGAGCGACACAGGGTCAGCCTAATCTCGTTGAGATTAGGATTCCGAAGAAATGTTTGTCTGTATCTTCATCCTAATCTCGTTTAGGATGAAGATACGGACAAATCTAAGGAATCCTAATCTCAACGAGATTAAGGGTCAGCCCACTGGGCCTCTTAGTTTAAGGAATACCTTAGTAGGCCAGAAAGGGGAAAATTCAATTTTTTAAAAACTTTTTTTGTATCTTTCATCCAATTTTGGTATTTTATTTCTAACGGGTCAAAATTCCGAAATTTTGCAGTTTTGGAAGGAGCCAACAAAAGTTGAATTCTAATTTTGAACTTTCTTATTTCTCATGCAAGTTTAATGCAGTTTTTTACAAAATGATATTAGATAATCTTTATGGGTTATTGATGGACCATAAAAATGTTTGCTATTTTATTTCGGAATGTGATTTTCGACAGATCGGAGATTATATCCAAGTACTCCGGTTTCTTCCACCAATAAATCTGACTTCCACTATACAACACAGTTGTCACAAAGTACAAAGTTTATCACCAAATCCATAATGTGATGACAGTCCGGATTTTATGCATGGACGGTGAGGTGTACTCAATACAACAATTACAACATTATGTGATCACGTTTGCCAGTGACTTGCTGCATGTCGCTGGTCTTCTTCGTGTACTCTGTGTTCCTTCACAGATATAACTGAAATATTGTTAAAAGTGGCACTAAACCCCAACCCTGATAACATATTATGTATTGTTAGTGTTGGAAGAACTTTCAAACTTTCAAAGCTTTTTTATTTCTGTATTTTGTTATTATATTGTTATTTACATTAATGCATTTGAACGTTTTTATAAAAATATTAAAGCACAGTTGTCTACAAGGAAATAGATATTTTGTGTACTATGTTTATTTTCTCTATAATTTTGTACAATAAAATATATTTGGAAGAGCCTATATGGGTTTTTTTTCTCTCAAAAGAATCTCATTAGAAATTGTACATAATCATGTGATAAGTACATAACAGTCAACACATCAGTAGTGTAATGGTTAGTGTGCTAGC
>MJUT01049534.1:144541-155624 GCA_002080005.1 Gigantidas platifrons | reverse complement strand
TTACCCCTTTGGTATCTTCTAACTTTTGATCATTGTATGTTCCTTCTTCCACGTCTTCTGATTACCCCTTTGGTATCTTCTAACTTTTGATCATTGTATGTTCCTTCTTCCACGTCTTCTGATTACCCCTTTGGTATCTTCTAACTTTTGATCATTGTATGTTCCTTCTTCCACGTCTTCTGATTACCCCTTTGGTATCTTCTAACTTTTGATCATTGTATGTTCCTTCTTCCACGTCTTCTGATTACCCCTTTGGTATCTTCTAACTTTTGATCATTGTATGTTCCTTCTTCCACATCTTCTGATTACCCCTTTGGTATCTTCTAACTTTTGATCATTGTATGTTCCCTCTTCCACGACTTCTGATTACCCCTTTGGTATCTTCCAATTTTTCTTCCAAATATTTCATGCCCATCTATTTATTTAATTTTGTTCAAAGCTCCTTTGTTACTTGTTTTTGAAAAGTACGCTGTTTTTGGATCACTTTACCAATTTTATTGACAAGTCAAAAAAACAATGTTATATTTTTGTACTTCCAGAAAAATCTTTAATATCATAATCAAGCAGGGAAAAAATATAATTCTTACTTGTTTGTTGTTTTGAAAACTACATGATTCAAATCGAAAATGAAGCAGATACCGTATAATTCATGCCATCATGATCAAGTTCATATTCAATACTTACTTGAGGTTCATTCATGACTTAATTCTAAACTAGAATCACATACAAAAGTCAATATTGTATCAAACCATTGAAAAAAAAACATTTTCACAATTTTTTTTAATTCAACAAAAATGAATAAAATTTGCTGTCTGCTCACATCTTTCCGAAAACCATGTAATTAACTTTAGCCTAATATATTATGTTTTAACCAAATAATGGTGCAAAGAGAGAAAAAAAAACCAATGCAAGTACTTACTGATATTATCAATGTGTTTCTGAATCGCCGACAAATCATGATGAAACACTGTATTTAATTTACCAATGACTTGTGCATGTTCATGCATCTGAAATGATTTTAAAATTGTTTACATGATATTTGAAAATTTAAATATAAAATTATTTTATAAAGAATGTTGTGACGGTCATGGTCGTGATCGTTTGATAGTTGGATTTACAACTACCTGTGCAATCAGTGCCTATCACCACTAAAGCTGTTCTGACATCTTAACCTCATAAAAATGAAGTGAGCTCACAATAATATCTTAAGGAGGCCTTTCAACAAGAGGCAGTACCAGGTACTTTCACCTGCCTAAATGGTCTTTGGTACCTTCTGACTTTAAAGAGTGTTGTATAAGATATTATGACAATTGTTCAAATTTAAAGAAGAAGTACCACCTGTAAATAGTGAAGTACTGGTACACTTGAAAAATATTGAAATCCCTGTTAAGCACCAAATTTAAAGGGATATTAAAGCTCATTTTGGTAATTTTTTGTATCTCATGAAAACTTGCAATTGGTTCAATAAACGATATTTATGAAACATTAACCCGGTTTTTATCAATGAAATGTTGTAAAAGTGACATAATTCGTTGATAAATCTGTCATATTTTGCGGTCTTTGCCTTTTTGCTTCCTGGACAAAAATTCATTTAGACCCTTTTAAGTGATATTTTAACGATATTAGGGATTATATGGGCATGCAGAGTATTTTTGGATTGTTAATACAACTAAATTGAAAAGAAATAACCTTTGTCACGAGTTGAAAAAATATATGTTAAAACAAGCTTTAATATCCCTTTAATTTTCTGTTTTAATTATGACAAAAAATTAATGTTCATATTACTACAAACATTTTATTTATTCTGTATTTTACACTTACCATTAAACATATTTTTTTACAATTGTGGTCCAGGTCTGTTAATAAACTGCTGTAATCTAATCTGTTACTTAGGTAAGGATCACTCTTGGCTTTAATATTATCTGGTACATCTAATTCTGTTAATGTTTTTGTCTGTGATGATCTAAAATAACAGGAATGAAAAGTAACCAAGGGTTACAATAAACAAAGGGCAGATAACTTGTGTAGTCTAATCTGTTACTTAGGTAAGGATGACTCTTGGCTTTAATATTATCTGGTACATCTAATTCTGTTCATGTTTTTGCAGCATGCCCACAGGGTTTTTCATTTGGGGGTACATGTACCCTTTTACCTTCATTTTTGGGGGTACATCAAAATTTTTGGGGGTGCAATGTACCCTCTAACTCTTCATTTGGGGGTACAAAGAAAATGAACTGCATTTTCTCCACGAGGTCGTGTACCATGCTGTTTTTTGTAAATATTACGTGTTTTAACAGTAACAGTTCTTCTGATTGGACAATTAAAAAATAAGGAGCCAATCGAATTGGGCGATATATAAATCATATCATCTCACTTAAAATATGCAAGGAACGCACTGATTGGATAATATTGCCGAAATCAACTAATCAGAACAACTCTATTATACGTACTTTGAAGTGAATTGTAAACAAAAGGTAATCTTTATACAGTGCTCGCAACGGGTTCTTTACGTGCACGCACATAGGGTTCTTTCAATTATACGTGCATGATTTTTATTCTACGTCAAATATGTACTACAGTACGTGAATGGGCATGCTGTTTTGTCTGTGGGTTACAATAAATAAAGGACAGATAACTCCTGTAAAAGTATCCAAGGATACAATAAACAAAGGACAGATAACTCCCATAAAAGTATCCAAGAATACAATAAACAAATGCTAGATAACTCATGTAAAAGTGTCCAAGAATACCATAAACAAAAGGCAGATAACTCATGTAAAAGTGTCCAAGAATACAAAAAGCAAAGGGCAGATAACTCATGTCAAAGTGTCCAAGAATACAACAGGATGTTGCACGCTACGTCGTGCTAAGAATACCCCCACTCGTTCATTTGTAGGTCGCAAGGTAAACAGAAAGTAGATGTGCGGTAAACCTGGAAAGGGGAGACACGGTACAAGTCACCATGCCAAAGCCATAAATCAAATATAAAATCATTTCTTCCAGTAGAAGCTGAGATATCTGTTACGAAAGTGTGAACGGACGGACAAAAAAGGTGATTGCAAAATAGCCCCCTCTCTACGAGTGGGGGGTATAATAAACAAAGGGAAGATAATCTGCATAAAAGTATCCAAGAATACAATAAACAAAGGGCAGATAATTTGCATAAAGGTATCCAAGGGTACAATAAACAGGACAGAAAATTTGCATAAAGGATGCAATAAACAAAGGGCAGGTATCTCATGTATACAATAAACAAATGGCAGATAATGTATTCAAGGATACAATAAACAAAGAAATATTCCAAAAACACATCCAGTTTGGAAATTCATACTAGCAAAATATCAACTGTTTCTAAAGTAGTGAGTTTGTACCTGATCTTATTTTCAGTGAAAATGTTTGTATGTTACTTGCCGCCAGTTGGTGGCTTTCTCCACAAATAATAGTGATCGCCACGATATAACTGAAATATTGTTGAAAATGACAATTAATATCCAAGGGTACAATAAGCAGATAACTCACGATTTGTATTTTTTACATCTGTTTCTTGACGTGAACTTCTTAATACAAAAACGTATAAGCTTTTCGCTCATTTAAAATTCACACCCATATCTCTTCAAGGATACTCAATCCACCTATTTTCCAGTATGACATAATACCTTATTAATTACAAAGCACTCCAATATCATTTTGATATGGTTCAACCAAGTCTGATACATACTGTTCATATTCAGCTATTTTTGTTTCTGTGTCTGTTATCAGTGCATCCCAGTTACTGGATTCTTCTTTCAATCTAAAAGAGAAAGTTATCACATAGATCATTTGTCCTGAAGATGGTACTGTATTTAATTAATATCTATTATATGCTTATTTGTGATTTCTCAATTTTAAAATGTTAGTATTAACGGGAACGATTTCCTGAGGATCTTAAATTACAAGGTAGATCTCTATTTCTACTAGAGAGGCTGTCGTGATCGTATGGTAGTTGGATTTACAACTACCTGTGCAATCAGTGCCTATCACCACTAAAGTTGTGAGTTCGAATCCTGTTCATGGCGAGGTGTACTCGATACAACAGTGATCAAGTTTGTCTGTGACTTGCTACAGGTCGGTGGTTTTCTCCTGGTACTTCAGTTTCCTCCACCAATAAAACTGAAATATTGTTGAAAGTGGTGTTAAACACTATAAACGAAACCAAAGCACCTGTCATCCAATACAAACGTCTGATATTTTAAGTTTCGGAATCCCTGTATGATACAAATATGAGAATTAAACTCAATAATTGGAAACTAGAAACCTCTGTTGTAAGAAGAACCCAGTTTGGATAAAAATTTACAATTAACATTTTTACACAATACTTGATACATTTGTACATACCAGGGAATCAATGTATGTTTGAAGCCTCAAAAAACAAGATGAACTGTGAGCTAATGCTCACATATGATACCCCCGCTGTTAGGCAAACAGGAAGTAAGAATCTGACGAGTCAAAAAACACTTCCCACGATATGGGGTATCTATATGAAGCTTGTGACCAAATATAAGATTTCTGCCATCAATAGTTGCTGAGAAAAATGCGACGAAAAATGAGCATATATATGTTAAATGTGTATAAAAGCCAACTTAGTCGGCAAACAGGAAGTACGAATCTGACGGATCAAAAAATGCTTCCCACAATATGGGGTACCTATATGAAGCTTGTGACGAAATATCAGATTTCTGCCATCAATAGTTGCTGAGAAAAATGCGACGAAAAAGAGCATATATGTTCAATGTGTATAAAAATCAACAAAGTCGGGAGCATATATGTTCAATGTGTATAAAAATCAACAAAGTCGGCAAACAGGAAGTAGGAATCTGATGGGTCCAAAAACGCTTCCCACTATATGGGGTACCTATATGAAGCTTGTAACCAAATATCAGATTTCTGCCATCAATAGTTGCTGAGAAAAATGTGACGAAAAATGTGTATATATGTTCAATGTGTACGAAAACCAACTAAGTCGGCAAACAGGAAGTAGGAATCTCATGGATCCAAAAACACTTCCCACAATATGGCATACCTATACGAAGCTTGTGACAAAATATCATATTCTTGTCATCAATAGTTGCTGAGAAAAATGCGACGAAAAAGAGCATATATGTTCAATATGTATAAAAATCAACAAAGTCGGGAGCATATATGTTCAATGTGTATAAAAATCAACAAAGTCGGCAAACAGGAAGTAGGAATCTGATGGGCCTAAAAACGCTTCCCACAATATGGGGTACCTATATGAAGCTTGTGACCAAATATCAGATTTCTGCCATCAATAGTTGCTGAGAAAAATGTGACGAAAAATGTGCTTGTATGTTCAATGTGTATAAAAACCAACTAAGTCGGCAAACAGGAAGTAGGAATCTGACGGGCCCAAAAACGCTTCCCACAATATGGCATACCTATATGAAGCTTGTGACCAAATATCAGATTTCTGCCATCAATAGTTGCTGAGAAAAATCCGACGAAAAATATCTTGGGACGGACGGACAGAGGTAAAACAGTATACCCCCCTTCCTCTCCGGGGAGCGGGGGTATAATAAATTATTTGGCTTTCAAATCTTTTGATCTTGAGTGTACCTGGTGAAGGTTATTCTAGAAACGTGTTGTGCACACTAAATTTGATATCTACGATTTTATTACGGGGTCTATGTGACCACCTGTTTATATAAACACTGTGGGCAGATGCTCAAAACCTGTTGTGTTATAACCCTAGTTTTACCCATAAAAAAGCATTGGTTGCATTCTTCAACCTGGCATGTCTACAATGTGAGATGCACAACCATTAAAAATGTCAAGGACATTTCGTGAAGTTTCAAGGTTGTAGGCTGAAAAAATGTGATTGGAGTTCATTACACAAAGTAGTGCCTTCCCTGGGAATCATGTATGCATAACGAAACAGTCCTTAAAACAAGTATATAGGCACAAAGACAGTTTGCCTGTCCCTGTAAGGTATGTGAAGCACAACCTATACCATTACACAGATGTTTTAGCATGTAGATGCATTTTTTTAACCGAATCGGTGGCGTAATGGTTAGCGTGCTCGCCTCAAGTGCGATTGATCGTGGGTTCGAGCCCTGATCGGGTCAAACAAAAGACTATCAAATTGGTATTTGTTGCTTCTCCGCTAAACACGCAGCATTAAGGAGTAACAGCAAAGTCTGGTTGGCTTGGAATCAGATTAATGTGTCCGAGTGGACCGACATGTCTACCCGCGGACTGTTGTTTCAGTGAGCTAACACTATAAAAATCCAACTCAGCATGTTGGTCTAGAACAAAGCGGACATCATCATCATTTCATTGAAAATAACTTGTTCTCGCCATGATATAGCTGAAAAATTGCTCATTTGGCGTTAAAACAATAATCACTCCTGTAAATACATTTTGGTCACCTTGATATTTTTGCCTTTAAGTCTTCTATTGCACAGTCCATTTCTGTATTAATAGGATTGGGTAGTGTCCTAGAAATAAAAAAAAAAGCAGGTTATGAATTATTGATAAAATAAAAGACAAAATATGTGTGTACTTGTACATAGGAAATGTTAATAAAATGTCCATAATTTACATAGTTTTAGTACTATTCATAATTTACATAGTTTAAGTACTATTCATAATTTACATAGTTTTAGTACTATTCATAATTTACATATTAAATTGTATAACAGAAATATCGGAAACCTATGATTACCATAGAAAATTAAATACTATACATATAGTCTTGTGAATATCATAAAATCCTGCTCCTCTCCTGACTCCTGGTGTGAGACCCTATATGTGATAAGCTTACAAATGAGAATAGATGATGGAGACATGCATATTTAAGGTCAGTTTATCTCAAGTGATCTAAAAAAGGGGAGATAACTTGCAAAATTGATCTAGAGAACAGTACAGTACCTTTCTTTCTGAGTAGCTTCTTTAAACATACCATTCACTTCCATGTCTGCAATTTTCCTCAATGCCGATTCCTCCACTATATATAAATATAAAATCTCTGTTGGATTATGACTTTCAAAAGCATATTGCATGTCATATACTACCGTATAACGGGTAAATTACGTGGGTTGAAATTTTCACGATGTCGATGTAAAACAGGGGTATTTAATTTAAGCGAGCATCAAATTTCGCGGTATTGTGTTCCGGAAAAAAAAATAATAATTCTAATTATTGTATCAATGTTGTGTAAATAACATGCACCTTCTGTAAAACAAAACAAAACTTTCCGGACATAGAACCGGCAAATGTAGCTGAAAAAAAATAAACAAAACTCAAAATGGCTATTAAAACAGAGTTTATTATATATACCTGTAGGTTGAAACACAAACTTTATAGACAGAATGTATGCATCATGTACTAGTACGTACATGTAATTTAAAATCCAATCTTGTAGACATACATATACAAAATGTGTTTAATTAGTGTGTTTGTTATTTACGACATGCAATTATAATTATGGCATGTTTTTATAGTAATCAACCAACCGATATTGATCATTTGATTGTTATAGCAATTACAGGTGTAATGAAATTGATAGGAAATATGTGTAACTGTTTACACATAGATGTGAGAGTAGGGAATACCAAAATATAAATGTATTAATATGTTTTATGCATAAGGTCAATATGACATAACCGTGAGACTGTGTGCATACCGCTATACCGTATTGCATACAATTATTATATATACTGCTGTATTGATCGTTCCTTGATCTGTTGAATGTTATGACAACTATAGGTGTAATGAATTTTACTGAAAACGGACTTCAAATTTAACAAGTTTTAATTTTAGCATTTCGATTTTACACGCTAATAAAGCGAAAATTGGAGTCCCGCGAAAAAAACCCGCTATACGGTATATAAAACATAAAACTGGAATATTAGTGGAAGAAAAACTACAGTCAGTTGAACAATTATATCAATACATTATCACTTTTTATTAGAAAATTACTAATTATTATGAACAGATATTCTCAAGACTGGTATTTTTCGCAAATATCCCTCCCAATACGATATATCTGTTTAATTACACTGAATATTATTTAGAACACTGGCTAAATAAATAATACCTTTTGTATATCGTTTTCAGGAATATTCTGTTTTCATTGTTTGTTTCGGGAATGTTTTAAGTTGTCATAAACCTTTTGAGGAATTTTGATTTTTGTTATTTTTTTATGGGTATTGTTGTCGTCCGATATTTTTTTTTACTGTTTAACTTTTACATTGGGACACTGCCAGGTTTCAAATTTGATTAATCACGTTACCTTAAGTATAAAGGTAAAGAAGAAATATTCCGAATGAATTTGGCAGTTTGAGGCACGCAAGGGTAAAAAAGTAAAATACGTTTTCGCAAATACCATGGCACAGAGGGGAAAAAAAGTTAAATCCTCATGTAAAAACGAAATTAATCCTAAATATAATACACCGGCTATTAACCAATCAAAATCCAGGATTCTTATATAAGGTGTAAATAAACAAAAAACACCTTAATACTAACATTAATATACCTGAATAGAAATATGAATATTTTGAATTTCCTGTCGTAGTGTAAGCGGCCATGACACCTCTTCATGTGACGTTACAAAGTCGGTTTCATGCTATTGAATAAATAATGTACTGGGCCCTTCCCAAACTCGAGCCCTTTTGGTTATGTTTTAATATCATATCAACTGCAATACAATGTTTACAATTTGTATTTTGGCCTAATTTTTTTCTTAATATTCCCATCCCATGTTACATTTTCATAAAACATATGAGTTTATTTGTATTTTTTTTTGGGGGGGAGGGATAATTTCATGTTTTACATGATTGCCCATAGGTTAAATAACTGTCACTTTTAACTCGTTTTATGAGTACACATGCTTTTTCTTTTTGTCTCCAATGCTGTCGTACTTTCCCATGTTTTTCGCGGTCACTTGTCGATGTGTTGACAAGGGTAGGATCGGTAATTACAAAAAAAAAATCTTCTCACACTTTCCCTTTTCGTTAGTGCAATAAAATGCTTGACATGAAGTCATATTAATTTTGTAAATATCCAAAGACGTTATTTTACGATTTACATAATTTCTAATGATAAAATTGCAACTGATGCTGATATACGATACAGACTTTGCGACGTCATGGCTCTTTTAGAAGAGCTTTAATTGCAGGTATAATCCGAGAATGGATTATGCCTTTTGTCTCCTGACATTGAAGAGTTCTAAAAAATGGTGATCCCCATTATTTGGTGTAACATGCAACTTCAATTGTTTAACTTTCACTGACACAAATGTTTTTTATTTACTGCCATTTAAATTTTGATGCTAACTTGTTAAGACCATGGCATTTTCCTTTAAATAATACATCAGTCTACAGTAGACTGATTGATTTTGGTGCTTAATGCCACTTTCAGCAATATTTCAGCTATATCATGGCGACCAGTTTTAGTGGTGGAAGAAGCCAGGGTACCCGAAGAAAACCACCGACCATGGGCAAGCAACTTGCAAACTTTATCACCTGCGGCTGCGATGCCGTATTGGTGATCGGTTTGTAATTCAACTACCTAACTCATTGAACCACCCGGGCCCTTCTACAGTAGACACATTATATTATCAATACACATTTAAATACAGTATTAAGAATTGTAGCCAATCAAATTTTTGCTTGTCTCTGTAAATAGATAATATACATACATACATCATATCATCAAAATGTAACTTGATATTGATATAACTGAAAAATTGCATGTGTCATTCAACAACAATCACTCATTCTTAGATCAGTGTACCCTAGTATGATAATAATCATAGTATAAATAAAAACAAATCTATTAAAAAATATTGTGCTTAATTATACATGTATATAGATTCCGTAATCATCTTTATTTAACTATTACCCTCTCTTTTGTATGTGTCATAATCCCTACATCCACACATCTCTTCCTTCATCTTCTGCAATGTATACTGAAATGACATTAGAAAATTAAAAAAAATCAGCTAGGTTTAGACCATCAAAATGAATTCAACGTAAAATGAAATTAAAATTATATGTTTGTTGGATTGTTTTGGGGAATACACTACAATTTCATGACATGTCATATCATCTCATCAACCACATCGGTGGTGTAATGGTTAGCGTGCTCACCTTTGGATTGTTTTGGGGAATACACTACAATTTCATGACATGTCATATCATCTCATCAACCACATTGGTGGTGTAATGGTTAGCGTGCTCACCTCAAGTACAGTAGTTCTGGGTTTGAGTCCCTGTCAGTGTCTGGTCATATCAAAGACTATAAATGAAATCTGCAATCAAACTTGGCCTTCTTTATATCAGGGATATACACTAACTTTTGAACCATGGTCGCCACCTGGTCTCCTAACTTTCATTTTCAAGGAGTCCAACAAATAATTTAGGCGCCCAGCTTTTTTTCAGGTAGATTACAGATATGGTAAATCAGATATTTTAACAATATCTCCATTTTGACAAGTCAATTTTGACTTGTTTTTGGATTCTGTTGTTTTTTCATATGGCAAAATCATGCTCATTATTTTATTCATGAGATATGAATATTCATGACGTCGTGGAACCACGTGACATTTGTTGACATCATGGTAAAATTCTAAGACAAGAGAGAAAACCCATAGCCTAGCGCCCCACCCCCCCCTTCACCCTTCCCCACACACACCCACACACAAGTTATATGGTCGGTCCCTTAATCAATGATGAATAATATATTACTACTGCTGTTTTATGTGTTTTAAAACAAATCATATTTGTTCTATATATGATTTATTTGATAATAATGAATAAAAAAGAACGGACTTGAGATTTTATTGTTATGTTTCCCCTCAACGCACCTCACATAATTATTTGATCACGTGATACTTTGTTTATGAAGAAGCGGTGCAAATGGAACAGACGAATTGTATGAAAATGCCTCGGGAATAATGGTACGTTTCACACGCCCAACATCCCTACGTTGCCTCTTAAATGGCGTCGGGCATTGAAAATTGTAAAAACGATCACAATTAATCTTCTCCAGGAACCTACAGATCATAAGTCTTCCATTCAAAACA
>MJUT01049534.1:111475-123568 GCA_002080005.1 Gigantidas platifrons | reverse complement strand
TGTTTAAAAGTCTTCTCCTCTGAAACCAGCAAGTCAATTTAAAGCAAACATGGCATGAATGGTCCTTAGGTGGTCAACTTTCAAAATTATGTCCTGTGAGTCCGACCTCCATCCAAGAATGCTGCAGTCAGCGGACATAGTTTTAACATAGGACCCTATGGGAAAATTGTTTAAAAGTCTTCCCTCTGAAACCATTCAGCCAATTTAAAGCAAATATGGCATGGATGGTCCTTGGGTAGTATACTTTTAAAATTGTGTCCGGTGACTACTACCTCCATCCAAGATGGCTGCCATGAGCAGGCATAGTTTTAACATAGAACCCTATGGGATTTGAATAGTAACTTAGATGTATTCGGCATGCAGACATTCTTAAGAGGACTTAGTTATGTCAGGTGAGCGATACAGGCTCATGTGAGCCTCTAGTTTACCGGTAGTATAAGATAAAAAACTGATGTCGACTATTAGATCAGGTGTGGAAATGTTTTAGGGAGGACTTCATGTGTCAGTCTCTCCCTAAAAATTTCTGTAGAGGTACAGTACTGTTTGTGATATGTTCGGGTAATTTATGCCAATCTTTGATAGTTCTGCAGAAGAATGAAAATTTGAATGAATCTATATTGCACTGTGTTTGTCTGATGGTATTTGAATGGGTAGATCTTTTTCTGTATTGGCTAGGTATTAGGATGTTTTCATATGGAACTACAATTTTGTTGTTGATTATTTTGTAGAATATATGTAATCTAGTTTTTATACATCTTTCTTGTAGTGTTGACCAATCAAGTGAGTGTATCATTTCTGTGATGCTGCTAGTATTGTGGTGTCTGTGGCATGAATATCTTGCTGCTCGTCTTTGGACCTGTTCGATTTTATATATGTTTTCGGTGGTATATGGGTCCCAGACAGAGCAGCAGTATTCTAGATTGGGTCGTACAAGAGATTGGTATGCTCTACCTTTAACAGATTTTGAATTAATTTGAAGGTTGCGTCTGATGAATGAAAGAGATTTGTTTGCTTTCGATGTCATTTGTTGAATGTGATTGTTCCATTTTAAATCTGCTGATAGTGTTATTCCCAGATATTTTGTTGATTGTACTGATATTAAGATGTGCCCATTCATGTTGTAGTAAAATGTTGTGGCAATTTTGTTGTTGTTACTCTTAAGATGTTACATTTGTCTGGATGAAATACCAATTAGCTTACCATGTTCCTTATAAAACACCAGCCGTGTTACTCATTGTCAAGTTTGTTTAAAAGGATATACAATGTATACATGTACATGTATGTGACAGTGGAAAGAAAACATCTACGTAAAAGGGGAAAATCCATTGCCAGTGGGGAAATAGATATTACGTAACAGTCAGTGTGGTAGCTTTAATTGAGGCAACTGAGGCAAAAATGGCATGCTCAGTTGTAATGGAAGAATCAAATTTGTATTGAAATATGATTCAAATAAGCCATAACTACTCGTTTTATTACAAAAAAATGTGTTTTCCTTACTTAAAATGTCGATGGCTTCTGGAGGGCTGTGCACCCCAGACCCACTACCTCGATAATATTTGGCCCAAAGCTTATAATGCCCGTGACAATCAACCAATTCTTGATGATGACTGAGAAATTTTTGTAATGCTGACTTCAACCGAGGAGCAAACTATGTTGACAAGTTGTTTTTGTTGTCATGTAATGTTCATACATTGTCCAAGTGGTTGATGATTTGACTTAATATAGTTTAACAGAGATGACAGGTCATTCCAGTTCCATACTATATCATATGTAATGTTTAATAATTAAATCTGCAAGTAAAAACTTACTCAAGGCAGAACAAAATGCATCCAATTTCATGTTGACATCTTGCGTTTTGACATTCATTTACCCTTGTGATATGATCATGTATTAATATCAGATTGTTTCATTTTCACTAAACTCTATGACAAAATTTTAGGACAAATATATTCCTAAAATATATTTAAACTGCTTACAGAATTTTAACATATTCAATTTTTTTTTAAATATATAAATATATACACAAATGTATAATGTATATATCCATGATCCATGAATATGCACAAAATAATTACTGCTGGATGCTAAGCAACAAACAAACGAACTAAATGATTTTTAAGATTCTATAACGTTTAATAATTATTATTGTTTAATATTTTGATTTAGATTATCAATTTACATATAATACTACTTTCAGCAAGTACATACCTTATTGTGTCGCCTGCGTTAAGCAGAGGTGACATATAGGGATCACTATCCGTCGTCGTCGGCGTCACAAAATAATTTCTGTCACATTTTTCTCAGGAACCACACAGGCCAGCTTCTTGATATTTGGCACAGAGCATCAGTATGGAGAACTGTATTGTGGAAGACAGTTTTGAATCTGCCACATTTCCACTTCCTGTTTGACGGAACTTAGAATATTTTTGATATCGAAAGAGTTACACTAAGTTTATGTTGTAGTGATAATTTTTTTTTGTGTGGAGAATACCAAAAGAAACCAACAGACCTGCTTGAAATCACTAACAAACTTTATTGCAAGAAGTTGTATTAAAGTACTGTCCTACCTGGCTGCAGATGACTTTGTGTATCACTCACAGCTTTAGTGGTGATAGGCACTGATTACAAACTAAGGTAGATGTAAATACAGGTACCAATGGTTGTGGTGGCAACTCATGGAAATAAGCGAACAAGTGAAATATATATTTACTACTAGAAATAGACATTTCAACTATTTCAAGTCTTTTGATGATGAACGTACCTGACGAAGATTATTTCAGGAACGTGTTGTGTGCACTAAATTAGATATCTACATTTTTTTCTATATATTTTGATTCTGTTGTAGATTGACAAGACATATGACAAGCGACAGGAAGCTGATCTGTGGCAGGATGGTTTGTTTGGTAGACGTGTGTATCGTTACATGTGTGTAGAAAGATGTGCGCCATCTAGTGTAAGTTTTCAATTTTCATGTGTGTATCGTTACATGTGTGTAGAAAGATGTGCACCATCTAGTGTAAGTTTTCTATTTTCATGTGTGTATCGTTACATGTGTGTAGAAAGATGTGCGCCATCTAGTGTAAGTTTTCAATTTTCACGTGTGTATTGTTACATGTGCGTAGAAAGGTGTGCGCCATCTAGTGTAAGTTTTCTATTTTCATGTATGTATCGTTACATGTGTGTAGAAAGGTATGAGCCATCTAGTGTAAGTTTTCTATTTTCACGTGTGTATCGTTACATGTGTGTTGAAAGATGTGCACCATCTAGTGTAAGTTTTCAATTTTCACATGTGTATCGTTACATGTGTGTAGAAAAGTGTGCACCATCTAGTGTAAGTTTTCAATTTTCATGTGTATTTTTGATGCTCGCCTAAAATTTTGTGTTATTATCTAAAAGGTCTGTTTTTTATCTGTTGTAAATCATTCATTTCTCACTCTTAATCAATTCCTTTACAATCTCAACCTCATTGGTGGTGTAGTGAGTAGTCTGCTCGCCTCAAGTACAGTAGTTCATGGGTATGAACCACTTTCGGGTCAAACAAAAGTAGTATTTGCTGCTTCTCTACGAAGCACACAGCATTAACGAGTAAGAACAAAGACAGATTGGCTTATAATCTGGTTAATAATATATGTGTCTGAGTGGAGCAACATGTCTAGTCTACCCGTGGACTGTTGTTTCAGTGTTCTAGCACTATAAATATCCAACTAAGCATGTTGATATAGTACTACGTAGATATCATCGTCGTCTCGTCCAAATGTAACGTTCTCATCATGATATAGCATTAAGCAACAATCACTCACTTTACAGTCTGGATCCACTAATTGTTCATTTCTACAATTTATCGGGACATCTTTCAAGTTATATATGATAGCTCAGCACTTGATATTAGACGGATAACATTAAAAAACATTTTTTTTTTCCAAATATTTTTTTATTTTTAGCTTGCTATCAATACAAGTTAAACCTTTAATAGCATTTTTGGACAACAAATATTCTATTAAACCTGTGTAATTTAAACAAATACAGTAACTTTTAATTGATGAAATCACAGTAACTTGGTAACTAATATCAGAGCTCCTCTCAACTTTTACTAGCATTCCGATTATTTAATACAACGCAACATTTTTCTTGTACATGTAACTTTTAGGGGGGAGCATGTCCCTCTTCATTTGTCACTAATTATATTGAAGTTTTTTTTCTTTAAACAAAACCACCTTTGAAGCAATAGAAAACATCAAGCTAAATTATATTGTTCTCTGCACATCCAGTCTTTGCCTTCATTTTTTTTTACCTACTTTCCCGAAAGCCAAATTTAGAAAATAAATTATATTTATTCAAACAAATTATTTCATAATTTTCACTTGTCCAAATCCAGTTTTACTCGTTCCGGGCATCGGGCAAGTGGGTTAGCGTGAAGACTGCATCCATGGTATTCAACAATTCTAATGTATTTGACACAAACAATATATAATCAAAAAGGGATGATTCTTTCAGATAATGTCCACTGAGTAAAACAATTTATTGTTTTTGTTTCTAGGGACGTGATGTTTTAGTAGATGTTGTTATTATCAATGAGAAAGATGCTGTACCTGCTGGCTTTACCTGTGTAGATTATACCATTGATACACGTAAGATATCTGTATTTACTATTTCAGACCAAAATGAAAAGGATGACAGCACACATATTTCAGTCTACCTTGATCTTGTCTCATTTAGAATTATGAAACAGATGTAAATGAAAATTTTGTTTCCAACATTTTATATATCTATTGAGGAAAGAATGTTTTTGTACTGGCGATTTAATTTTAATGAATAGTTTATGGGTGCACTCGATTGGTGTATTTGAAATATAGAATGCTAATAATAAATAATGAATGAATACTTATTCTATTTTGTGCATAATTGTTTATATATCTGAATAAGTATATTTTTCCTGTTTTATCTGTGTGTAATGATTTATAAATATGTGATGATTTTTATTGTGTAAGTTACATGTCTGACCCTGTGCATGTTATCTGTTGTTGTAAAACAGGGGCCCTTGGTTGAACTAAATGACCAAGGTGCATTGTTAACACGTAATGATGAATAAATGTATATAATTAAAAAAAATAATAATAACAAATTTAAAAAAAAAAGTTTTAATGAATCAGTTATCTCCCCTCCTTGGCATTTTATCACATAATTTTTATTTTGCATCCAATTTTGCATTCTCTCTCCAGAGTTGTCATTCCTGCTACGCTACACAACATCTCTGTCAACGCTCATTTTACAAGATTCTTGTAAAACTTAGAAACAGTAAAAAAAATGTACCGGTACTTAAAATTGTTTTAATTAGTGTAAATATCAATAAAGACGAAAATAAATCACTCATTTCAAATTAATTCTCTCTTAAAAATGATTTTACCTCCCACTTCTTGGATAACTATTTGCGGAGGTAAAAATTAAAAAGTTAAAAAATGATCACAAATCATTTTTAAGAGAGAGAATTGATTTGAAATGAGTGATTTATTTTCATCTTTATTGATATTTACAATAATTAAAACAATTCTAAGTAGATTTTTTTTACTGTTTCTAAATTTTACAAAAATCTTGTAAAATGGGCGTTGACAGAGATGTTGTGTAGCGTAGCAGGAACGACAACTCTGGATAGAGAATGCCAATTTTGATGCATAGTTTTTTGTTTGAATTTATAGTGTTGAGAACTTGCAGTAAGTAATATTGGAACAGATTTCCTCTATCTTTAACAGTGCCAGATAAAGTCAACAAAAAGAGGCCAAAAAGTGCCAAATTCCAATATTTGAAGTTTCTTATTTTTCTTCCAATTTCAAAGAATTATTCTTTAAAAATTTTCATCTACATGTAGTTTCGTTGTGTTTTTGTTTTTATTGTGACAAGGGCTTGTATTTCAGGGGATATCCTCTATCAGATATGGTTTTCGTGATTGTGGTTGTATCATGTTGCACCAAACATAGTCCTATGCTAGTATGCTACATCAAGTTGTCCAGAAACTTGAATATTCAAGTTTGAAATATCAAGGATTCACTGTAATATTTAATTTTACAGGGGAGAAAGCAGTCAAGAAGAAGACATTATGTATAAGAATGATGGCTTCCTCTCTAACTTCTGATGCTGTTTCAGAGTTAATATTGTTATCAAAAGGACAAAGAAAGCCACCTATGGGATATACTTTAGTAGGGTAGGACAATTATTTTCACAGACGAAATTGTAACAGGAAATGTGTTTAAATACCAAGATTATATATTTTTTTAATTATGCAAGTGTGCAGTTACCTATATTATTAGCGCACCTTGCCAAAGGCCACTGTGAGCTATTGCCATCACTTAGTCCGTTGTCCATCTGTCGTCATCGTCTCCGTTTGTAAACTTTTCACATTTTAATCTTCTCAACTGAAACCCCTTAGCCAAGTGAACTGAAACTTGGTAGGAAGCATCAATGTAAGGTCCTCTATAAAGATTGTTCATTTCGTCCCAATCCGTTAACAAACATGGCTTCCACAGGCAATTCTTGTTTCTGATGGCCGATTTCTTAAAAAAAATCTTCTCCTCTGAAACTGAATGGCCAAATGAACCGAAACTTGGTAAGAAGCATATATGTTAGGTCCTCTATAAAGAATGCTTAATTCATCCCAATACGTTAACAAACATGGCCACCACAGGCAATTCTTGTTTCTGATTGGTCGATTTCTAAAAAATATTCTCCTCTGAAACCGCTTGGCCAAATGAACAGAAACAAAGCATCTATGGAAGGTCCTTTATAAAGATTGCTCATTTCGGCGCGTTTCGTTAATAAACATACAGGCATTTCTTGTTTCTGAGGAACGCTTGTTTTTGAGGAAAACACTTGTTTCTGAGGAACACACTGGTTTCTGAGGAACACACTTGTTTCTGTTTCTGAGGGATGCACTTGACAATTTAACCTTTGACCCACTTAAATTATATAAACATGTCTGGTCATTGTTTTCATGTGCACTCGAAAAAATATTTTGTATGTTGACTTAAAATAGTTTGTTTACATCTTAACAAGTTTATCTTGTCAATTTTTCTTTGGCTTTCATGAAAATCACATAATGTTTGGTTTCTTTCAGATTCAGATTTATGTAAATTGCTGCAGGATTTTGTTTGATGCTTCTGTTTTATTTATTTATAGTGATCTAAACAACATGGCGTTGTGCTATAAAATGTCAAAGATAACCTCACCAGTTCAAAGGGAAGAAGTTCAAGGGTCATCACCTCCAATTAACATGTATGTATTATATAATTTGATTTGATGTGAATACCACAATCTGATTGGCTGATCTGCCTGGAACAACATTGGTTATACTTGATAACCTGGGTTGGTATTGTGATGTTGCCAACTTATTCATTTGCCAACGACTAATTCAAATAGGCTCATGAAATAATCGTAAATAAAATCCAGGAATCATTATATTTTGTTGTAAGAAATACAAATGTATGTTCAATTTTTGAACAGGTTATACCTGTATAAGGCCAGACTTAAAAATATCTTTGTTTGCTGTTGGCCTACCCATACTTAGAAGGGGAGGGTAGGTAGGTAGGCTTTATTTATTTATTTATTATTTTTTTTAGAAAAAATATGCATATAATATACGAGTACTTCCGAGATTCTAGAGCAAGTTCCGGTTACAATAAAATACGGATCAAACCGGAAAAGTACAAATCTGGATTTACCGCAAATGCAAAACGGGAAAAAAAAATTGTCACAACTGCAATAAACAAATTTGGGTCTGCCCCAATTTTGGAGGGTCGGTCAGCCAACAGCAAACAAACCTGTTTTTATTTTTGGCCTAACCTGGTTTGGAATAGTTTTCATAAACCACTTCACAGTTTATTAAACATAAATTGCCCCAAGCCAGGTTACATCGTATTACCTGTTGAAAAATTGAACATATTCCTTAAATAAACAATGTATATATGATGTGTACAGTCAGTGCCACATACATGTTTGTTTATTACATAAATTCTGTAGAAGCAGTTTCAAGTCAGTTCATTGTACAAGAATGTATGGCCAGAGCATGGGGGTTACTTAAACTTAAGGTAAAATTGGATATATTGGTGCCTCTGGAGTTTGTAAAACACCCACCCTTTCATATATTTCCACCAGTATGAAAACCATACCCTTTCATATATTTGTAGTACGAAAACTGCACCAATTTATATATTATTAAGTTATTGGTGACCCATTCATATATTAGAATAAAATCCAAAATAAACACACATAGATCAATTTTGCAACCTCTCATTTTAAATTATAACATGATTATAGATGAATTTGTGGAGCAGGAACTGCTTACCCTTCTGGAGCACCTGAGTTCACCCCCCGGTTTTTAGTGGGGTTCGTGTTACTCGATCTTTAGTTTTATATGTATATATTGTCGATCGTTGTTTGTCCCTTTGTACTTTTTCTTTTGGCCATTGTTTTGTCTGTTCTTCTTCGATATATGGTTTCTGATTACCTCCCTTTTGGTATCTTCAAGCTCCTCTCATTGAATAAAGAAGTTGCATGAAATATAATCTACTGATATAACATAGCATAAAAAGCCTCACCCATTAATATACAGCATTGAAGCAGTGATTAGGATTACAGGGGGGCAACATAGCATAAAAAGCCTCACCCATTAATATACAGCATTGAAGCAGTGATTGGGATTAGAGGGGGCAACATAGCATAAAAAGCCTCACCCATTAATATACGGCATTGAAGCAGTGATTGGGATTAGAGGGGGCAACATAGCATAAAAAGCCTCACCCATTAATATACGGCTTTGTAACAGTGATTGGGATTAGAGGGGCAAGATAGCATAAAAAGCCTCACCCATTAATATACGGCATTGAAGTCAGTGATTGGGATTAGAGGGGGCAACATAGCATAAAAAAACCTCACCCATTAATATACGGCATTGAAGCAGTGATTGGGATTAGAGGGGGGCAACATAGCATAAAAAGCCTCACCCATTAATATACGGCATTGAAGTCAGTGATTGGGATTAGAGGGGGCAACATAGCATAAAAAGCCTCACCCATTAATATACGGCATTGTAACAGTGATTGGGATTAGAGAGGGCAACATAGCATAAAAAGCCTCACCCATTAATATATGGCATCGTAGCAGTGATTGGGATTAGAGGGGGCAACATAGAATAAAAAGCCTCACCCATTAATATACGGCATTGAAGTCAGTGATTAGAGGGGGCAACATAGCATAAAAAGCCTCACCCATTAATATACGGCATTGAAGCAGTGATTGAGATTAGAGGGGGCAACATAGCATAAAAAGCCTCACCCATTAATTTACGGCATTGAAGCAGTGATTGGGATTAGAGGGGGCAACATAGCATAAAAAGCCTCACCCATTAATATACGGCATTGAAGCAGTGATTGGGATTAGAGGCAGTGATTTGGATTAGAGGGTGCCATGTGCCATTTATCACATTCCATCTGAAATTGTCCCATTGAAATCAGAAATATTTACAAAGAATGTAAAAGAACGGCCCATTGAAATTCTGAATGTCAATAGAAAATGTCCCATTATTACAATTTTAATCCTAATCACTTTTGAAGTAGAAAATTTATGACCCAGTCATATATTTGAAAGCTGAAAAAGTAAACCCATTGCAGCGACAAGTCTGTATATTCCTTAAAATAAGAATTGACCCCATCAGTAAGCCACATCAGTTTATTGCATAAAATATGTACGATCAGCTCTACATGATTGACACAAACTACCGATACCTATGAGCTCAGTTCTGGATGTACAGAAATTATATCTCTGGCTATGATTAGTAAATAGTTTGTTTCACCCCAACTTGACCTAACAGGAGAAAAAGTGCCTTCTCAAATTCTTTTTTTTGTTCTCAAAATAACAAATTTTATCTTCTGGATAGTGATAAGGTATCTTATTCCAAATTTTAACACATTTTAAAAGAAAAAAATAGCATGGGTCAGGGTTGGGCAAACTAACATTTTGTTAAGGGTGGCCTCAAGTAAGAAAGTTTTCTGGCACTGATAACTAGAGGTCATCCCATGATATCCGGGGTTGTATCTCTCTACTAGATAGGGTTGTCGTAATATTACTGAAAATGTTTTTCACGAACCATTTAATTAATCAAACATTAAATATGTTGCAGTTTCCATGGTAACTGAGAAAGAAATCACAGTAACAGATATCAGTGGGAAAAAAAATTAATGTGTTGTTTTTTGATTGGCAGGAGTAATATAGCAGCTAATTTACCATATGCAATACCAGGGACAGCACGCTCAACAAAAACTGGTCCACCAGAGAGAGCTTTCAGTAATCTTGGATTTGCCACAGTGACTCGTAAGATAATATACACTTATTGCCTTGTTAGGAGGTGGATTTCCAGAATTATCAACCTATCTAAGGTTATTTCCCCCGAGGGCTTTAGGCACTAGGAAAATAACCTTGGTGGGTTGATAATTCTGGATACCGGGGATTTTATCCACCTCCTAATCAGGCCGTAAATGTTTTATAATATCGAAACAAACTTTTGAAACTCCACATGAACCAAACCTGATATTATGCCAATTTCTTCTGATTCAAGCCAGTGTAGACAATTTTCAGTAGACTTTCTTTAAATATATGCTTTATTTGCCTTGCTAACTTGATTGATTTGATTGTTGGGGTATTAATGCCATTCTATACACATTTGAATAATCTCATGGCAGACAGTTTTATTGGAGGAAACAGATTACCAAGAGAAAGCCACACTCCTTCGGCAGCCATTTTTCTGCAGGAGATCGATGACATAATCATTGTCTCCATTTGACAGAATGGATAGGGTTATCTCCCGGGCGATAATGGGTTATCACACGGCAGATGAGATTTTGAAAAAAATACCTTGATAAAAAAATGTCGTGTGGATATCTAGGCCAATCGTATTGATTTATAATATGTGAGGTATTATAATATCAGTAAACTGTGTCTACTACAGTTCTATTATTCATTTAACTTGGCCTGAGTCTTCCCTAGGGTATGTACTTTCAGAATTGTATCCAACAATCCTGCCAACCAACCAACCAACAATGGCTGCTGTTACTATAAATAAATCATAGGGTGAGACACACGACTACACAGCCAATAAAGCCACTTTTTTCACATAAATGAGCTGAAATTTGAACAATAGTTACATTTTTAAGAACTTTATGATACAGGTTTTGATGAAACATAATGCATTTTGCTGATTTTACTTCATCATATACAGTGGAATCTTTCTAATCCGACACACCATGGGACCAGGGAAATGTGTCGGATTATACAAGATGTCAGAACCTGTCTAATCTGACACACCATGGGACCAGGGAAATGTGTCGGATTGTACAAGATGTCGGAATACTCAGGGTTTATTTTAGTTAACAGAAATACTTTGGGACTATAAATTTTTGTCGGATGTCACAGGATGTCAGAAAACTCAGGTGTCGGATTGCACAAGTTCCACTGTACAAATATTTGAGTTTCATGGGTTGGGGTTATGGTGTTTAAAAATATTTCAGTTATATCATGGCTATCAGTTTTATTGTTGGAGGAAACCGGAGAAAACCACCAACCTGAAGCATGTCACTTACAAACTTTATCACATAATGTTGTATCGAGTACACCTGGCCTGAGCAGGATTCAAACTCACAACGTCTGTAGTGATAGCCACTGATTGCACAAGTTGTAAATCCAACTACCATGCGATTACAACCACAATGTCCCCAGAGTTACATGTATCTGTGATAAGATCAATTAAAAAACCTGTAAGAACTGACCAAATTTATATCAAATTTTCCTAGGAGATAACATATCCAACTTCAGGATAACAAGGTTCAAATGTAGTATACATGTAGATATCTAGTTTAATGTAGTATACATGTAGATATCTAGTTTAATGTAGTATACATGTAGATATCTAGTTTAATGTAGTATACATGTAGATATCTAGTTTAATGTAGTATACATGTAGATATCTAGTTTAATGTTGTATACATGTAGATATCTAGTTTAATGTAGTATACATGTAGATATCTAGTTTAATGTAGTATACATGTAGATATC
>MJUT01049534.1:86257-98271 GCA_002080005.1 Gigantidas platifrons | reverse complement strand
CCCCCCCCCCCCCCCAATCAAGTACATCAATCTGTCTTGTTTTCATGTTGGGAAGTCGCTATTGTACATTCGAAATATTAATTGCGAATTTATCAAGTACGATGTACATGCTACCTGTTTAGTATATTATGGGTTTTTTCTCGATCTATAATTCAGAGGAGATGTGGCTATTTTGGTATTTCTTAAGACAATGGCAAGTTATAATCCAACTAGTTTAACCCCGTAACGTTTTACTGAAGTACCTGTACTAAGTCAGGAAAGTGAGCGGTTATTGTGTGTTAGGGATATCGAATTTTCCTATTTCTACGATTTTTCTATTGAATTTTTGGAACTTTTCCGACGATGGGATACTTTTTTTTCATTTTATTATAGGTTGTGAAAAAAGAATTATGATGATGTATCTGCAACAGGGCATCCAAGAGGAATTTTGCAAGGCGTAACAATACTGCTTTGGGGTCTGAGAACAGGCTGAAACCTCTCTCAAAACTGTGGATTTGAGTCATATTGAATATACCAAAAAATAATGAAAAATTCAAAATAAAACGTCAATGACTAAGGCTATGGGACCCTTTCGTGGCTTTCCGTGCCCTGTACCGATGTACCGGCTGAACCCTCCTCTCGTATGCCCTGCTTTTTACCATTCTAGATTCTGTAAATCCAGTTCTCTATCCTTCTATGGATACAATATTATGTGTTTTGTTAAGCATGCCAGTAGCAAGCGCTACTGCTGAGATGTCATTTAGTGTAGCTGAGACGTTTGAAAACTTGTGTTAGTTAGACTATGAAGAATGACAGGCTATCTTCCATGGGATTGATGCATATTCACCGAGATTTTGAAGTGGACTTGTACAAAGCAATGGAGGTGTTCGTATCTGTTAAGACACGAAGGGCAGATTTTTGACAATTTTAAGATATTCTTGTCTATCAAAGTCATTAAAATTGTGCTTGATTCTATGTTATATGAAACCCTGAAATGGCCCCAGATCGCACCATTTTGCATCTCGTCGAAAGTAATTATGGCGTGCACACTATTAAGCCTCAGCTACGTCCCTGAATCGGGATCCGACCTTTATCGGCACCAGAATCGGCTTACTTCTTTATTTCTATTAATTAATCTTGACCTGCTATTGTTTTGGATGATGCGTATATTACATAACTACAGTAATTAAAGTCGTAATTTGATGGAGAGAAAATAACGCTGACTCATTGGAGGCTGAAGATGGATAGCATGATGGACGCTATTAAAAGCTGTAATCATATAAAAATACAGCAACTTTTCGAAAATGTCTTTAAATGAGCATGTTGTCCTACAAAGTATTCATACGACGTCATATTGCAGTGGGTTCGACAAAGTATCACATATCTTAATACCAGATGATCATGCTAATGGGCTGCTGGCAATCAAAACAACGGGATACTGCAATTGTTTTGTATAATGCCGTGTCCCTGGGCATACGCATCTTCGTTAGCCAAGGGTTACGATCCGCTCTACTCGTGAAGATGAGTAGAGCGGATCGTAACCCTTGGCTAGCGAAGATGGGGCATAAGAGGTAATAAAATGGTATGCATAACATGAAACTATAATGCCATGAGGGGGGCTAACATTAAGGGTACATGCAGCAACGGGTTCCTGAGAAAATGAAGCCGAATTTAAGTACTAAAATGATGTCTGAATAAATAATGTTATGAAACTTTAAACCCGTATAAATACAAAATAGAAAGCATTAGTAAACAAGTTCCCCATTATTTTCTATGTTATTTCATCTTTTTTCAACAAAATTATTTTAAGGCCATTTTTCAATTAATTTTGATGAAATTTTCACTGTTTGAAGGGAAAGTATTTGATTTTTTTTTATACTTTGGTATTTGTTTGTTGTCGAATAGTTTCTGAGTATTCAGAATTATTTTAATCACAGATAAAAATTATTACGTCACATTTTCCCTATATATTCAACCAAATTTTTTATGTCATATTTTGATGCAGTTAAACGGTACCATTGCGTTTCAGAAACCAAAAATCGGAAGGGGAATTACAAATATAAAACAAAACTCCAAATATTTTCTTTATAAAGGGAATATTTAATGAAAATTGGTTGAGAAATGGCTTCAATATATTTTTTTTGAAGAAAGATGAAATAACATAGAAAATAAATGGGGGAAATTGGAAATCAGGAATACTTATGTCCATTGACTACTAACTTAACAGTTGCAAGACATCAGAAGAATCACATTCCACCAGATAGGATTGGGAGAAAATGATAATTAAACATGCACTGAAATACTACCAGTCTGAGGAGCTCCTAAAACCCTACTAAAACCCATTTGAAATTGTCCCACATCTCCATGAAAATAACCCCCAACACACACATAAGTTCTTATCATTTATGTAATAAAAATGTATGAAGAATTTCACAACCAGTACCCCAAGTATATGTGAAAAAAAAATCATGAAAAGAATTACTGGAAAAATCAAATTCGGCTGTGACAAAAATAATTAATTTATATTGTGAAGGAATTCAACAGCCGTTTTATGGGTTTTATTACAGCAACAAAACAAAAACAAGAAAAAACTACACAAGCTTTTTCAAGCTCATTTACATTCTCTTCGATAATACAACACAGTTCAGCAATATTTGGAATGGTTGACCTACCCATGACCTACCCATGAGTGACTATGGTCAAATTTGCTGACAGATCTATTTCTCTGACCCGAATATAGTGTACCAATGAAACTTTGCCACTACAGTCTTCTGATATTTACTGATAGCCCGGTCCGTTAAAAATAACTTTCATGTGGGACCGATATATAAGCGGTTAGTCCTTTAATATAATAAACTGATTTTTTGTAGATAGAAATTTTATCTAAAAAACAAAATAAAAATTAAAAACAGCCTTCAGTAAGTAATTATTCGTCTTATTCAGGATATATATATATGTCTAGAAAAATTATTATAGGTCACGAATCTGGAAATGAAAAAAAGGAGTTTTAATAACTTCATAACTGTTTTCATAAATAAATTGTTTTTAGCCTGTCACAAGTCGTTGTTACAAAAACTGTAGAAGTGTACAGCAAAAACAACTTTTGCTTCAGGGAATATAGACAACATTTTTGGACAATTCAAATAAGTTTTGCCAGCGATATAATAATCATGTACCAGTGAAATAAAGGGTAGCCATGGTTAAAGCGATATCCAAAACTCGAAAGTCAAGTGACAAAGACGAAGCAAAGAAAACGGAGACAGAAACAACGAACAACATACAGAAACTGAAAGAAAACACACAGAAAACTAAAAGTAAAAGAGCAACTAGGACTCCACCAAAAACTGGGAGCATGGACCAGGTACACCATTATTCTTAATTTGGCTGAAAATGCACAAGCATTTATCTGTGTGTGCATATACCTAAAAAAAAAAACATAAAAAAACGGGAGATAACCCCCACCGAAAAAAAAATTGGCCGTACCACTTTTTTTTAGGTGCTACGCTTATGTTACTCAGTGTGAAAGTGTAATTAAAACAAAACAAACAAAAAATGAAGAAAAAATATGACAAATACCTTGAATTTTGAGCAACAAATATTATGCTTGGCAAAATGATGTGTAGGCAAGTGCCTACATTGCCTATAGGCGGCTACGCCACTGACTACCCAGTGTGTACAACCTGATTGAGGTTATTTCTTCATGAAACGAACAAAAATTGTAATCAATCCTTAATTAACTTGATGATTATGCAGATTCACCTGTTGGGGTGTACCTAGTTTTGATACCAAAGAATTACTAAATTAAGCTAGTCTCTGATTGAGCTGTTGAAACCTGAAATCACCCAATACAGAATGCCATTAGGTGATAGTGTAATTGTAAAAGGAACTAGAGGCTCTCCGAGTTTGTTAACGTTCACCCGGTTTTCAATTTGACTCTGGGAGTCTCTAGTTAGTATTTTTCTGATAATAAATTGTTTCTGCCTAAAAATAGAATATTGTATTCAAATTCCCATATTTACTGCTAGCTGAGTGCATTACTTCATTTGTTGGAAATATGTACATAAATAAGTAATTACATGGAGATTTATTTAAAAAAAAACATATTTAATAAGATATGATCTTTGTTGTATGTCTATCCTTATAATGATAATGATGTGCATCCTCAGTAATTTATCAAATGTGCCCCTGTATTAAATATGGGAAATTGTAGAAACTCTCTTGGATATTCACTGATTCTGTTTCTGGTTCGAATATTAAAGTCAAGCATACGATAATTGTTATTAGTGGAATGCTTGGACATTTTTTTCTTGCTTTTGTTATACTGTTAAACCTGTATAAAAAAGGGACACTCAAGAAAACCCTTTAAAGCAGGTTTGATTATACCGTGCTGTTTGTAGTTGTATCGTGCTGTGTTGTATGCCATCAACTCTTTGGGATAAAATTGTACTTAATTAACAAAATTGTTCCGAGTATATGATTTTTTATTTGATTTTTGCTGTTTTTTAAACGCCATGCACTTTCAGCAATATTTCAGCTATATCATGGCGACCAGTTTTAGTGGTGGAAGAAGCCGGAGCACCCGGAGAGAACCACCGACCCTGGACAAGCAACTGGTAAACTTTATCACTTGTGGCTGCGAGTCGAGTGCACCCTTTTTGTAATTTACAAAGCCGGGCGCGAACCCACGCCGTATTGGTGATGGGCGTGTATGAGTTGTTAGGTAATCCAACTACCTAACTCATTGAGCCACCCGGACCCTAATATATGAGTGAGTGATTGTTGTTTAAAGGGATATTAAAGCTCGTTTTAGCATATATTTTTTCAACTCGTGACGAAGGTTGTTTCTTTTCAATTTAATTGTAAAAACAATCCAAAAATACTTTGTACGCCCATATAATCCCTAATATCGTTAAAATATCACTTAAAAGGGTCGAAATTAATTTTTGTCCAGGAAGCAAAAATTCATTTCAAGGAAAAAACCGCCGATATGACAGAATTATCAACGAATTATGTCACTTTTACGAAGTTTCATTAATAAAAACCGGATTAATGTTTCATACATATCATTTATTGAACCAATTGCAAGTTTTCATGAGATACAAAAAAATACCAAAATGAGCTTTAATATCCCTTTAACGCATAATGGGCAATTTTTTCAGCTATATCATGGCGAGAGCAAGTTACATTTTGATAAGATGTCGGTAACGTCCACTTTGTACTATACGAACATGCTTAGTTTTTATTTTTATAGGGGTAGCAATGTAAGTACACTCAATAATAATTCAGTATGCTTGAAAATAAAGTATATCTCCTTTTTATTAATACTAATTAATAGTTTTATAGAATACAAAGCTGACTACATGACAAAACTGTTAGACATCTTGATTATATGTGCCCTGTTATTTTGATATCGAACTAAATTATCTATTTTTAATGTAAAATGTACCCTCGGGTCCAGCTTCTGCATGACAAAATTTTATTGTTCCGAAAAAGTCACCGCTCATACACATGAACCAATCTGGCAATTCCTTTGGTGATAGAATGTATTTACCATCTTCAACCCTCGTGACCTTCCATTGACCTTTAGTACCAGGCTCGGCATCCATTGATTCAACGCTCTTGTCGTCTTCTGTGTCTGTCAGATAGACATAAAATATCTGTCCATTTTTTACATAAGTAATAAAGAAGTATGGTTCATTTTCGTCTACTCTGTCAAATACAAATTTAGCATCACTATCTACTAAGAAATCGAAATAATAATTGTTTCCATGGAGACGACCACTTTCACCAGATACCACATACCAATCTTCCCATTTTTCTTGTTCTAGTGTTACTTCCCCACAACCGAGGAATCCCAAGTCGTCTGCACGAACAACACAATACAAAAAGGCGGGAAACAACAACAGGCTTTTTAATCCCATTTCTGATTTATATTATTTCAATCCTGAAAATACAAAGAGAGCTTTTTCATTACACGACGGGTGTCACTAATGGAGCAGGGACGGCTAACATTTCCGGAACACCCGGGTCCCCCCATATGTAGTTCGTTTTGCTCGGTCTCTAGTTTTCTGTTTGTTTTGTAAATCCTTGTTTTTCACGTTCTCCCTTTTCCTTTAGCCATTGCATTGTCTGTTCTTCTTCAATTTACGGCTTATGATTAGCCCTTTGATATCTTCAAACTTTTCTTCCTGTTAATTTTCAACTTTGAAGAAATCAGTTTTATTTGAATGGAGACGTAGATATCTAATTTAGTATCCGCATCACGTGCTTATGGAATAACCTCCATCTAAAGGTTGGAAAGCCTAAAAAATGAAAAGTCTGTATGAACAAATAAACCAAAGGTCCTAAACAGGATATGTAAACTCCGTGAGAGTTACCTTAGCATAAGTGATATTAATCTAAGTTTTAATAAATAAACCGAAATATCTCTAATAGTCATGGACATAAAATAGTTGATTCCCTTACTTGTATTTTTGTATTGAAAAAAACAAAAAAAGAAAAAAAAAGAAGAAGAAGACTACGAGTATATATAGGTGGTGTAATCGCTCATCTGGTTTTCAAGTTGACTTAAGTTGACCCTGGAGTGGGGGTCTCTATTTAGTTTTTTTCTTCAGATAATGACTTTTTACTTCTTCAATGAGGGATTGATAATCGTTGAAAAATAATAATAGATATCTTAATTAGGTCTGAAAATGTCCACATTTTTCCATATTTCATACTGGTATGAAAGGGAGAAGCATAATCCTGAATAAATGCCAAATTCCATTTAGTGACATTTGACATATCTATATAAGGTCAAACATATCGCAGCGATCAAGTATTTTTCTAAATATATTTTTTCACATAAATTTTCATATACATTATATGTATTATGTATTTCTCTTAATATGTTCAATGAATTATGTCATGCACTCATATCATAAAGCTAATATTTGGGTAGATGAAAAGATATACCATAATCTCCCATTATTTCAACAAAATTATGTCATGTAGCCAAATTTATGCTGAAAATAGGGAAATGAATAGATAAAAATAGTATAACGGCTACATGAAAGTATTATGTATAATTATTTTCTAAAAATCAGAGTCTAAATTAAATAGAATAGGTTCACCGTTTGGGCCCATACAGCTAGTTTAAACCCGCCACTTTTAAGTACCTATATAAAATCGTACTCCATTTGTATCGAGAATTGTTCGCACAAAACTAGTTCGACAACTATATTATATGTATTTCACTATTCGTTTCACCATTTGTGATATATTTTTCTATTTGTAAAGCTGTACCAGATTATATTGGCAGTATTTATGCTGTTTTTGGACTTATAATTAATGTTTTGTAATAAAACTGTTTGGTGTGTATCGCAATCCACACAAGTTTTTGTTGTTATATTCAAGTAAATTCAGAAATATTTTATGTTCGGATGAGCGTAGCGAAGTAAAACATAAAGAAACGGTCTTTAACACCTACAATAGACGACATCATATATTAGAACTAACAAGGGGAAAAGTAATCTCAAAACTAGATCTCAATTCTGGATATCATAAGGTAGAATAAAGCTGAAGTTCTAGGCTCGTGTTTCATAATACATTTCTCTGACGTCACACTATTGTTCGAACAGTGGATTATTTTTAAGAATCTCCAGTTGATTCTTTTGTTCTTGAATATATGAACTTTAACCTTTTACCATTTTAGGCTTAAAAAGGTATTTTTGGACTTTCGTGTATCGAACCACTGCCGGGCTTTTTAAAGTCTACTTTAACTTTCAAAACTTCCATCTTACCACTCGGCTAAGTTCACCACAATAATAAATTCTATAATTAGTTTATTTAACTCTTGATAGTAAGCTTTGTTAAAAAAATATCAACAATTTGCTTAAAAAAAGCAATTGATCAAGACACGATACAAGTATCTGAGTTCTGACATAATTCATGTTCAGAACTGACGCGTATTCTCGAAATACAAAAACAACAAACGAACCGACCGCAACTTAACAAATCAGACAGACCACAGGTGAACATTTGGGACACTTGAAAGACCTTGAAATATCTAAATATAAACGATTCTATTCACTTGAAAGACCTTGAAATATATAAATATAAACGAGAATCGAAAGCACGGATGCCGAAACAATTTTGTTGTTTATTTTTTGTCAATCATTGTTTGCTTTTGTCCTTTTCTGTTGGGCGATTGTATTGCCTATCAATCGAGTTACGAATTTTGATTACCCCTTTGGCATCTGCAAACTTTTCACAAGTGTAGATACTAGAAACAATGCCAATTTTCACCACTCACGTATATCATCGGCGTTATAAGACTCAGGGGCGGATCCAGGGGGTGCGCACCCAGCGCCCCCCCTAAAATTGGAAAAAAATATGATTTTTTTTTTGCGTAAAATCGTGATTTTTCACACGAAATACCCCACAAAATTTCGATTATTTTAAGTCCGCCCCCCCCCCCCTAACTTGAAATCCTGGATCCGCCCCTGAGACTGGTTTTGATATAATATTATTGAAAGCTGCGGAAAAGTTTAATGCAATCACCAGCAACCAAGGTGTCGAGCATATTAGTTATAGCGTTAACATGAGAAAGATCAAGCGGAACATGACATTGCGACTCAGAAAAAATGCTTGAGCGACCCCGTGAGAACAATATCACACTTACTAGCAGAAATATAAAGGTACAGTTGAATTCTTTGATTATGTACCTCCAAGCTGGAATTGCTGCTGACCCAAAGAATCTTAGTGATATCAAGAATTCTGAATCTCCTACAAATCATGCATAGCTCAGATATCTTTTCACACCAACACTTAGGTAGCTAGGACCACACTAACTATGAAGCCGATTTTGACGCATTATAGAATAAATGTCAATAATTAGGAAAGCTATTTCGTTGGGCAGTTGGCAGACCCAGTAATAAAACGCTGTTTGTAAGGGAAAAAAGTAGCTCTACCCAGGCCAACCACCAATTCACTATACCATGACCGTATCTGCACTATTGCATCCACAACCAGGCTGAAAGTGACGTCAAACACCAATAACCCAGAAAATAGATATAATTTATAAGTCATTTCGGTTTCATCTTGTTTCTTCCATCATTCAAATTCGAATAGAGAGACGAGTTTGAAGATACCAAAGGGTTAATCAGAATCCGTAAATCAAAGGATAGACAACGGAATGGCCAAAAAGAAAAAGGACAAAAATGACAAACACCGATCTACAGAACATACACATAAAACTAAAGATTTAGCAACAGGAACCGCACTAAAAGCCGGGGGTGAACTCGGGTGCTCCGGAAGGGTAAGCACTTCCTGCTCCTCTCTGGGAATCTCGATAGATACCAGTATGTAAAGTCACAGGCGCTTGTGGCATGAAATTACCCCTTTTCCTTTTCCCCCCCGTTTTTCTAACTTTCTTTTTTACATATTTTTAATCGATAGAATTTCTTTATTATTTCATCTCTCTTTCCTTTATTTAAAGTAGTGTTCGAGTCAATCTCCATACAATTTTATGGTAGCAGCAGCTTGTACATGCGCCGACTCTATATATACTCTTGTGGCGTTGGACAATGACACGTTAAATAAAGAGATGAAAGAGAAAAAGAGATGAAATAATAAAGAAATGTTATTAGAATAAATATATAAATAGAAATTTAGAAAAATGGCGTAATTTTATGGCACAAGCGGCTATGTATGTAGTCCCTTAAAATATTATAGTTTAACCTTTTCTCTCTCTGTTTACAATAACCTTTTGCAAAACAAAAAGTGCCATTAAAGTATTTAGTAAGTTATGAAATTCGCTATAACATGAATATAAATAAATTTTAAAAATGTATTTATAAATAAAACATCTTACCGGACTGAACCTTCAGAGAGCGTTGTGACTTTTCCAGATATTATCGACAAGTATTCATGTATGCAAATTTGTTCTACTTTACGTAGCATCAACCGCACCAAATATAGCAAACCTGGTTAATTTGATGTGTCAAAAATGTTAGAGGGGAAAACACCAAATTTTAAAGACATTATCTTTAAAATATTGGTTAAACATTGGTATTACTATCGTTCAATGATATATAAAATTGTCCTTGGTAAGTTATGATGTAGAACGGGTGATGATGTATATATAAAATATAAAAAACGAAAGAAAAGGCAAATTATGAAATAACATGAAATAATACATATCTGAACAGATATTTCGTACTGGTATGATAAAAAAATAAATTCTTGTCTAGACGCCTTTTTTACTTCAAGGACACCATCCTGCAAAGGTGCTGTTTCATCTCACAGAGTGGGATTATAATATAACATGCTATATACAAATACTTTTACAAGGAGCCGTCGTGGTCGTGATCGTATGGTAGTTGGATTTATAACTACCTATGCAATCAGTGCCTATCACCACTAACTTTGTGAGTTCGAATCCTCCACATGCGCGGTGTACTCGATACAACATTTTGTGATAAAGTTTGTCAGTGACTTGCGAAAAGTCGGTAGATTTCTCCGGTTTCCTCCACCAATAAAACTGATCGTTACGATATAACTGAAATATTGTTGAAAGTGGCGTTAAACACCATACCCTACCCATTATTTTATTTCAAGAACATCATCCTGCTTTTTCTGAACTTGAACGTTAATGAGAATGGGAGGATACGACTCTTTTGTGGAATCTTTGGGTCTTTATTTATTAGTACAATGTATTATGAAAAGAAATTATAAACACTAAGCATATGACAGTGATGGTCAACAATTCAACCAATATCAACAAAACAACGATCACCTCTGACCTTCACTCACTGAACCCACATGAACGATCACCTCTGACCTTCACTCACTGAACCCACAATAAACACCACGACATATGACATTGGAAATCCAGGTTCTGGCTTGGAACAGGCACAACAAATGTGGCGGAGCTAATCCGGTCAATGGGATCTCAACCCTCCCCTCTTGATGACTCTCTCCTGTCAAAAGTGCTAATGAAATACATAATACTGAAGTATTCGTTTCTATTTACTCCTGAACTATATGTATAATGTTCAAGATTATAGCCTTCTTTACAACAACGCTGTTTGCCCAGTTATACGAGAGTTGCAATTTTACTCACATGTGAACAGTATTTACATGAAGGCATCCTTTCACTAAGAGGGGAAGTTTGTACAATAACACTAGTTTATCACGCCACCTTTTATTAAAGTGTCTGTACAAAGCCAGGAATGTGAGCTGTCATGTATTTGTATGTAAAAGGTATCAATTCTGCCTCTTTCTACGATTTTTCTATTAGATTTTAGAACTGTTCTGACAGTGTGGTATTTTTGTTTGTTTTTCTATTGGATTTTGGAACTGTTCCGACAGTGTGGTATTTTTTTTGTTTTTCTATTGGATTTTGGAACTGTTCCGACAGTGTGGTATTTTTTTTGTTTTTCTATTGGATTTTAGATGTGTTCTGACAGTGTGGTATTTTTTTTGTTTTTCTATTGGATTTTAGATGTGTTCCGACAGTGTGGTATTTTTTTTGTTTTTCTATTAGATTTTAGATGTGTTCCGACAGTGTGGTATTTTTTTTTCTATTTGATTTTAGATGTGTTCTGACAGTGTGGTATTTTTTTTGTTTTTCTATTGGATTTTAGATGTGTTCTGACAGTGTGGTATTTTTGTTTGTTTTTCTATTGGATTTTAGATGTGTTCTGACAGTGTGGTATTTTAGTTTGTTTTTCTATTAGATTTTGGAACTGTTCTGACAGTGTGGTATTTTTGTTTGTTTTTCTATTGGATTTTGGAACTGTTCTGACAGTGTGGTATTTTTGTTTGTTTTTCTATTAGATTTTGGAACTGTTCTGACAGTGTGGTATTTTTGTTTGTTTTTCTATTGGATTTTAGAACTGTTCTGACAGTGTGGTATTTTTGTATGTTTTTCTATTGGATTTTGGAACTGTTCTGACAGTGTGGTATTTTTGTTTGTTTTTCTATTGTATTTTGGAACTGTTCTGACAGTGTGGTATTTTTGTTTGTTTTTCTATTGGATTTTGGAACTGTTC
>MJUT01049534.1:50716-76682 GCA_002080005.1 Gigantidas platifrons | reverse complement strand
TCCTCTTCTACACAGAGATAGTAAAATACCACTAAATTGTCCCTCTCAAGTAAGGCAGCTCCTCTTCTACACAGAGATAGTAAAATACCACTAAATTGTCCCTCTCAAGTAAGGCAGCTCCTCTTCTACACAGAGATAGTAAAATACCACTAAATTGTCCCTCTCAAGTAAGGCAGCTCCTCTTCTAAGGCAACTTTTACATTGCAGAAGGGGTGGATTATTGTAATTGATTTTTTTATTTTTGGTGTTTAATGCCACTTTCAACAATATTTCAGCTATATCATGGTGACCAGTTTTAGTGGTGGAGGAAGCTGGAGTACCCGGAGAGAACCACCGACCATGGGCAAGCAACTGGTAAACTTTATCACTTGCGGCTGCGAGTCGAGTGCACCCTTTTTTGTAATTTACAAAGCCAGGTGGGAACCCACGACCTAACTCATTGAGCCACCTGGGCCCCATGGATTACTGTATATCTACATTCTATAAACTATAGTCTTAAGTTGTGATCGTGATCATATGGTAGTTGGATTTTCAACTACCTATGCAACAAGTGCCTATCACCACTAAAGTTGTGAGTTCAAATCCCACTGATGGAGAGGTGTACTCGATACAACATTATCTTTGGGTATTCCCGTTTCCTCCACCAATAAAACTGACTGCCACAATATAACTGAGATATAACTGAAACCTGAAAGTGACATTAAACACTATAACCCTAACCCTAAAACAATATATTGCTAAATGTTATTGGATGTTTGATCATGTGACTGTTTTACAATATTTACAATGCATTTTTCTCTAGTATCTGGCTTCCAATAGCCTTTAAAATTCCTTCTGTAATGCTTCCATACAACATCATCACCATAAGCTTCTTTGTAGGCTGAAAAAAAAAGTCATTTGTTAGGTCTAAATTAAATAATGTTTAGTTTTAGCTGTTGACTGACTCACAATATCACTGGTATATGTATAGGAGATACAATGAAAACTGTCTCAACTGAACCTCCTTGGGATCAGCTTTTGTGTTTGGTTTATTTGATTTGAATTTTGGTGTTTAATGCCACTTTCAGCAATATTTCAGCTATATCATGGCGGCCAGCTTTAGTGGTGGAAGAAGCCAGAGTACCCGCAGAGAACCATCGACCATGGGTAAGCAACTGGTAAACTTTATCACTTGTGGCTGCGAGTCGAGTGCACCATTTTTTGTAATTTACAAAGCTGGGTGCGAACTCCCTCCGTATTGATGATAGGCTTGTACGAGTTGTTAGGTAATTCAACTACCTAACTCACTGAGCCACACGGGCCCTGCTTTTGTGGTTGGAACAAACAGGTGTTTGGTTTATTTTGGTTAATTTGACAAATATTTCCAACATTGGGACTTCATTTATTGTTCAATTTATACAGGATTCCCTTTTATCCAGGCTTAACTATAACAGGTACAAAAGTACAATGTAGGCCAGATATTAATATTTTATTTATGTTTTCATAACCTAAGAATAAAACATATTTCAATATAAAACTAGAACTGTCCGCATAGCGGGACTAATAACCCCCGCTTCACTCTGACTGTGTCCAAGATTATTGAAAACTAAGTCTACATGGAAAATATATTATTTGTCAAATTATAATGTTTAACACATTCAACAAAAATAAAAACGTAGTAGCATAAAAACTGTAAGAGGAGTTGCACTGACAAACCATGTACCCTTTCAGCCAAATTCAGAAATAAAAAAAATAACTAAGTTCAACAATCTATATTTTTTTGTAAAATTCATGAAAATCAAAATCCTTACAACATGCACATCTTTGATATGAGTACAAATGTTCTGCAATGTAAAAACTTCCTAACTTACAAACTGTAGGAGGAGTTGCGCAGACAAACCATGTACCCTTTTTGCCAAATTCACCAAAAAATGACTAAGTTCAACANTCTATATTTTTGGTAAAAATGCACAAAAATCAAAATCCTTACCACATGCACATCTTTGATATATGTACAAATGATCTGCAAATAAAAACTTCCTAGCAGAAAAACTGTAGGAGGAGTTGCACGGACAAACCATGTACCCTCTATGCGGACAGACAGGGTGAAACCTACATGTATATACCCCCCCAAACTTTGCTTGCGGGGGTATAATTAGAAACATTCACACATAATATGTTCAAATATTAGTTACAAATGTGACATCAAATAAATCGGTACGTTTGACTTAATTATTTTTCACCTACATGCCAGAAAGCTAAATTTAGACAAAATTTCTATTTATTCAAACAAATTATTTCATAATTTTCACTTGTCTGAATCCAGATTTTCTTGTCCCAGACTTCCGGCAAGTGGGTCGGCGTGAAGACTGCATTTACCCATAAAAGACTTTTTATGACTCTTGAGATGGAAGAAATGACTTCTCCAAGTTTGAGATAATGAGATTTACCTATAGATGGAAATGATTTCTATTTTTGTTCTGTGCATGACTTTTTGGGTCTAATTATTTTGTATTCTGTGTAATCTTTCTTGTACTCACCTTTAGTCTCTATGCACGATATCACCTTCTTACATTTGGCTTAGGAATGTATCCTAGTGTAAGGGAGTGAATGAGAGAGTGATGGTTATTTAATGCCAAATGAGCAATATTTCAGCTTTATCATGACGAAAATCAGTTACATTCAATCATCAATGACATGATGATGATGTCCACATGTCTTAATGGATCTTTATAGTGCTAGTGTAGGTTTATATAGTGTCCGCCGTGAAATATTGTCCTCTGTTACAATTGTTTTCTATGATAAAGTCTGAGGACGGAACAAAGCACAGAGGCAACTTCTTTTGGTCTGTTGGGGATTTTTCATTTGAAAAAAGATACAATCGGACACATTTTCACAGGACAATATCATGGCTTACACTAGCTCAAACAGTCTGCTGGAAAACATGTTGATCCTCTACAACTCATTATTCTGATTCCGAGCCAACCAGCAGGTCTTTCAATAAGGGGAGGTACCAGGTACTTTTACCCACCTAAAATGGTATTTGGTACGTCCTGATTTTAAATAAAGAGTATTGTACAAGATATACATGAAAATATTCAAATTTTATTACAAAGTATCGCCTGTAAATAGTGAAGTACTGGTACACTTGAAAATATTGAAAGCCATGCAACCAGTCATTTCTCTTACACATTAAAAAATAAAGCTGCTTGCTTAGCAGGGAAGCAGCACATACCAATTTTACAGTCTCTTGTTCGATCCAGGATTAATGAGTAAATCTTTCTTGTACTCACCCATACTCTCCATATATCTCATACTTGTATCCCAGGATATCTGTGGGATAATTCTTTTATCGTTGGCAATAACAAAGTCCTCCTCTTCTTCCAATATCACATTCCCTTTATTCTTTGACCAGTCATCTTTGGAAATTTCTGTTCCTTGATTTTGAAATTTTCTTACAGTAGTACATAAATGTCTTGGTTTCAAAATATTCTGGAATAAAATTTCAAAATATCAGTATACTATGTAGAAAAAAAGGGGGTTAGGGTAATGGAGTTTAGCACCACTTTCAACAATATTTCAGTTATATAGTGCCGGTCGGTTTTATTGGTGGAGAAAACCAATGACCTGTTGTAAGTCACTGTCTCACTGACAAACTATATCACATAATGTTTTATCGAGTGCACCTCGGCATGAAAGTGATTCGAACTGACAACTTTACTATTCAATTTCATAGGCACTGATTACATGGGTAGTTGTAAATCCAACTACCATATGATCACGACCACGAAGGTCCCATGTAGAAAATAAATAAACTGCTCTAAATCAGCATTGCTGAATTTCATTTTCAACACCAAATTAAAGTGGTTTCAGAGCAATACATGCAAAGAGTTAACAGACACAGACGATGAACCAACCACAAAGTAATAACAATAGCTCTTCTGGCCTTGATAATTAGGTGGGAGTGTGTCCGTTTGTTTTTTGTAATATTATTATATCAATTTATCTTCTTTTTTTTTAATATGTTCAAGTGTTGTATTAATTAATTAATGTAATTCAATGCGATTTTAAACCAGAAACATCCGATCAGCTTGTCAGATCGGGAGACATGCGCATTAAAATGTCATTATTTATAGTAGGGAGTTACTGATAAACAACAGCTGATAATGGTAAACATAAGCACAATGACATAGATGAGGACTCTTACGTGAATATATAAACACAACATCAAACATATAAAATAAGATTTCTAAATTTTCATAGTTAAAATGTTACGTCTTTAAAGGCATCATAATTGACACAGATTTGTATGTAATATTTATACCACAGTAAAAAAAATAGTTTTCTGAGTTAATCGGTTAAACAACTGAATGCGAAGCATGAAATTATTTAACCGTTTACCTTGGAAAACCGCGGTATAAATGATTTGTAATATCATCTATGTTGTTGATTATTGCACGACTCTGAGAGTAATTAAATTACAGCCCAGATTTAAAGTGTGCAATATCTCATATCTGCATGTATTATTTCATAGTTCTTAGCTGTTGCTCTCATTCTAGTCATAAAAATACAATGCATTGAATTGTCCAAAGGTTTTTGTCATTGATTTTGTCTCAGTTCTGTTCTCATTCATGCATTGTTTTCTTCTTTATTGTATTTTTTTCGTTTTCTTGCAATCCAGGGACAGAAATTAACAGGGGTCCCAGTCGCCCATGGACCCTAGATTTTGGTCGGGGCTACTAAACTTTTATCTATAATTTAGTTAAACATATCCTCGTGTTATGGGTTTTCGACCTATTATCGATTTTCCGATCTGGCGATTGACAGTGTTAACCCTTAATTCATACGACGATTGGAATTATCAAAGAATGGCTAGTTAAATATTTCTTTGTACATAAGATTGTTTTAAAAGCCATTCTTGAATTTTAATATACTCTCGATTATCTGGCAACGTCTGCTGTCAGTAAAATGGTGTCATATGTTTTTGTATAAAGTAAAAAACAGGGCCGATATACGGGATGCAAACGAATTTAAAATCCGGAAATGGTTGGTTTTAAAATTTCATGGCCATCTATAAATCATACTACATCTAAATAAAATAACAGAATGTTTGAAAATGCCCACTTTCAAAATTGTGTTCACTTTTGTTGTTTTTTTAGTGCTGAAACCAAAATGCACTGCTGTTGATGTGCATTTTATATAAGAAACCGGCACATTTCAGTCAGCTCTTTTGTTTACAAGTATGATAAGTGACACCATGACAATCACATGACAGGTAGAGCAGGTGTCTGAGATGCAGACGACATAGTTAAATTTAATATAGCCTTTCAGGATTTTTTTCCAGCTACTTTATAAATGAAGTAATTTTTTGGCATTACAAAAAGTATGGTTCAGTAGGCAAGTTCACTATTTTGGTACTTATGTCTTTAAAAGCAATCTTAAACATTTTTGACAGACGTCACGTTGCAATCCTGTTTACTATCTAGAAATAGGAACCGGAAGACAGGTAAAAAATAACACGTGCGCTGTGTAAATCAAAATAAAATGGATGAGACGAAAACATATACCGTGACGATATATACATTTTTGTATAGACATTTTATTTATCAAAAATCTTGTTTGGGCTACCAGCTTGAACTTCCCAATTTCTATCCCTGCAATCGATGTTATAGTTGGAACTATCGAATCAATTGTACTTGGCGACAACAACCCTAAATTAGGGTTAGGAACTATCAAGATTAAATTTGGTTCGATTTGATTTTGAACATCGCACATGTCATGAATGACACGAGATGCCGGTTATAACTAATTAACTTATAGTTATCCGTTATATTGGTATCGCAAACAACTCTGTAAATAAATCCTGTGTACATATACCTGTTTCATATAAATTGGTGGAGGAAATTCATATTCATTTTAAAATTGGTGGTGAAAAAAAAAAAGAAAAGAGTGCTGGAGGGAAAACGAACACAGAAGATTGGCTTCAATTGCTGTCAAGTGTTTCGATTGATCATTATATCTGAAGAAAATACTGAGCAAGGAAAATTTAGTGAGCATGTGTATCAGTAAGATGGTTCACCTCTGTAAGTGTTGAACGATGGACTAGGTGTCTACAAATTTTATAGAAGAAACTGATCTTGTTCATTTTGGTTGTGCTTCAAACATTTCAATGATAGTGATTTAATATTTTAAACACGCTGAGGATCATGATTAGAACATTCTATCCAAATTCAAGGGGAAGTTAATTAGTTCAATTCTTTCATTTGTAAGCGAAACGAAACAAAACTATCGTTCTAAACTAAAACACAACTGATATATTTTATTTAACTCAATCTACAAGCCTTAAAATGCACATTTGTCCAAATATATTTTCATTCATGACAAACCTGAAAACCCCTGTAAATAAAATAATAGACAAACCTAAACTTTTGAACATTTGCAAGTTTGCACAAACTGGCGTCTGTAAAGGTATATGATTGCCTTAGAATGAATTTTTAATTGATTTTATATTTAATTGTGTGAAATCAAGAATGCTTCTCAAGTATTTATTCAAATAATTTGCTATATTTGTTAACAATATTATCTGACCTAAATTCAGTTTGCAGAAGAGAAATGTCGGGTCTACATTTTCAGTTCCGCAAAAACAATAATTGGGATTGCTTTTTATCGATGTAAACCGAAACAGAACTCCGTTAATGTGCATATTTTCCGATAGAATTTGTTTTCCGTTCGTTTTCGAAAATAATGTTAGGGCAAGTTTTAACGAATTTATAGAATATTTACTGGAGTGGAATCGAAGTAACTTTTGTAGTTGGTTCACATTTGTCAGTCCTATTTCTGACGTCACATGTACCTGCCAACTGCCCAACTTGCGCAGTGTTTCTGAATTAGGGAGATCAACAAGAATATTGACAAAATTTCTTTGCTTAAATCGCTCAAAATTTTGCAGTTTCTAAATGATTTGAAATATTTTTTGTTTTAAAAGATTGACAACGTATTCAGGATCGTCCAACGAAATACATGAGGGAATATTGCCGTTAAAATCCGACTTCCTCAAAAATATTCATTGGCGAGGCTTTTATAACTCGCCGACGTCGAATATTGACATTCAATTCTTTGAATTCCGAAACTCTGCAAACCACATATAAGTGGAACGTGATAATTCCACCTTTGTCAGGGTTTAATGGTCGTTTAGGGGTTGTGATCGGGCTGAAATAAAGCCCAAGCTTGGACATGTGAGGACAGCCACGAAATATAAAATGTAAGTTTAGTCTGAAATAATTGGAAATGTAACATTATGTGTTTCAAATATTATAAAGGTAAAGTATTTAATATTATAATGTGAGAAAAATAATTAAAAGGTGAAAAATGCGAAAAGTTGTAAATTTCCAAGATGGCGGTGGAAAAACGTACCCGACCAGTATTTAGTCACGTGACTATGTTTATAAACAAAGCGCACATGGTCGTCGTATTGCAACATTTTATGCATGTATTTTTTAGCCCTTGAGATCTTTTACTTTGAGATGCAAATAAATTAACCAAAAGAAAATGACTGAAACTGATAAAATAAAATATTGGAAAAAAGCAAATGCTGTATTTCAAATTGTGCATTAAACTTTATTAGAACATTTTATCATCAATTTTTTTCATGGCATAGTATTACTTAGTAAATACTATATTGGTTTGGTTTAGGGTTATGGTGCTTAATGCCACTTCCTGAGTTTCAACAATATTTCAGTTATATCATGGTGGACAATTTTATTGGAGGAGAGAACCAGAGTACACTGAGAAAACCAGTAGCCTGTCGTAAGTCGATGACAAACTTAATCACATAATCATAATGTTGTATCGAGTACACCTCACCCGAGTGGAATTAAAACTTGCAACGCCTCTATTACTAGTATTCATGTTTTTAATGAAAAATCTCTTGGTATATCTATGAATACATTCTATTGGTAACTTGTTCAAAGTTTAGTTATAAACACAGGGATGTCATGTATGGAATACATTAAGGATTTAAATATTTAAATGTCCCCTTCTGCAAAATTTGTAGAAAGTCAAGAGGCCTTCCTTTGGTAGTTTTCATTTAACACAATTTGCTTGTTATACCATAATGAAATTGCAATTACTCGACTTGAAAGAGCATAATAATAACAGTCAATATGCGCAATAGTGGTCATGCTTACAAGAAAAAGGCATGATCATTCCGTATGATATCTGTGCATGATAAAAAGTACATGTTTTATTACTCCCAAGCAATATGAATAAATTTTGTATGGTTTCTTAATTTTTTTGAAGCCATGTGACAATAATAGTAAAGCTTGGTGAATTTAAATAAAAATTCCACATGTGCAAGCAATGCAACACAGTAATGAAAAAGTGAGCATAAATCATTCAATGAGCAGTTGTGTGCATTCCCTGAATAATAAAAGTTACACAATGCAAAATATGATGCAAAAATATGCTACTGAAGTTTTGTTTGTTTCAGGAGGTCAAATTTATTTTATACAATGTTGTATACCTTTTTTTGTACATGTACATTTATAGTGTTAATAGATACAAACCTGTAGTATATGTAATGGAACTTTTGTTTGTCTTTTGATTTTATAATTTTTTATCTTGCAACTCTTTATTTTACTTTAGATTACAAAAATACCAGTGTTTCTGCTACCCCTGGTCTACCGACCCTACTTTTTCCCGACTACGTGTACCCAAAAGTTTTTGTTGCCATTTTTGTCCCCCCCGACGCGTCGTCGAAGGGGACTATAGAAATGGGTGTCGTCCGTCCATGTGCTTTTTTGTTTCCAGATGATAACTTGTGAATGAAAAAGTAAGATTGAAGCTAGGTTTGGTATGTAAGTGTATCTTATGAATATCTAGGTCAAGTTCGATAATGACAATTTTTCGACTATTTTTACTAGAGTTGTGCCCCTTTTTATACCTCAAAATTGCTAAATATTTGGTTTCCAGATGATAACTTGGGAACAAATAGTCAGATTGAAACTAGGTTTGGTATGTAAGTGTATCTCATAAAAATCTAGGTCAAGTGCGATAGCGATCATTTTTCGACAAATCTTACCAGAGTTACATCCCTTTTTATACTTCAAAATTGCTAATATTTTGGTTTCCAAATTATAACTTGTGAACAAAAAGTCAGATTGAAACTAGGTTTGGTATGTAAGTGTATCTCATGAATATCTAGGTCAAGTTCGATAATGATGATTTTTTTTACTTCAAAATGGTCCTTGGATGGTCCCCTTTCAGAATTATGAGTGATACAGGCTACCCTGACCCTCTAGTTTACAGTAGTTTCAAATTTAATCTTACGATGTAACCTTGGCGTCGGGGGACCAGTGGCCAACAGCCTTTTATTTTACAAGCACTAGCACTGTTAAAGTCAGATCTTTGACCAGATCTTTGACCTAGATAACAATTGAAAAAAAGTGAAATTTTGCCTATCAACCTGGCTTAATATTTTTATCAAGAATGTCATTGCATTTATATGAAATAGGCCAACAACTACAAACCACAGTGTTTAAAGTGACCGGTGGTTTATTTTCTCCAAGTACAATGTACATTGCTTGTCATCTGGACCTCAAGAGGTCATGATGTTATAATGACCCTAGTCCCTGTCCAAATATGGATTTGATAATCGGGTTTACGTTGCATCATTTTTACACGAATTTGAAACTTGAAAAAGTAAAATGTCACTGTGACTATGTTCTCCCAACAACAAAATTTGTTGACACACCAATACTGCAACCTAATTATAATTATGTAGGGGTGCGACTTGAGGTATGGAAATATCTAAATTCTGTACTACAGTATTTGTCAAGAAGGAACGATGATTGTTGAACAAAGCTAGGGCCATCTTCGCTAGCCAAGGGTTATGATCCACTCTACTCATCTTCAACATGAAGATGAGTAGAGCGGATTGTAACCCTTGGTTAGCGAAGATGAGCTAGGGCGGGAGGATCACACATATTTTTGTATTGAGAATGTATTGCCAACTCTTCATGCAAACGATTTCAACAGTTTAAGAGTAGTTGGTGGCCCATTGCAGGGACAACATTTTCCAACCTTATACATTATACATGTACTCCTTTTTCCCGAGGCAATCTTAACTTCAGTCCATAGGCCCAAGCCCAGATCCACCTCTATCTACATGATTTGTTGTGTTTTTATACTTCCTCATTATAAATATAGCTGCAAGTTTGTTTGTTTGGTGATAAATACTAGTATCAATCAATCAATGTTATCTTCTTAGAATTTCAATTTTATCATTAAAATGTAACAGATTAATTTCCTTGTGATGAAAATAGTACATCTGAAAATGTTGTGACACATTTTTGTGTATTTTGATGAATCCATGACACCATTTACAATTGGGACCCTCCAAAGTTTTCAAATGTTAGATTCTAATGATGGGACTCGCCAGAATTTTCAAGAATGTCTTCTGGTCTCGTGAAGGTAAATTATCCCTGTATATGTACTTTTTTCTTCATTAAAACAGACATAGTCAGAGATACATATAGTATGTACATTGGTATTTATTTTGATCTAATCAATTGCAGATAGATTAGCCTGCTCACCTTGAGTGCGGTAGATCATGGGTTCGAGGCCCGATTGGGTCAAACCCAAAACTATTAAATTGGTATTTGTTTCTTCTCTGCTAAGCACACAGCATTAAGGAGATGGAGCAAAGACTGGTTCGCTCAGAATCAGGATAATGTGTCCGAGTGGGGTGACATCTCTATCCGTGTCAGTGAGCTAACACTATAAAAATCCAACTGTCTAAGCAGGTTGGTCTAGTACAAAGCGGACCTCATCATCAGACATCTCATTAAAATTAACTTGTTCTCACCATGATATACATGTAGCTGAAAAATTGCTGAGTTGGCTTTAAACAACAATCACCACTGGGGTAAAGCTGATCATCGTAACTGTAAGTTACGGTCATCCCAAGATGGCGGCCATGAAATTAGGTAAGAATCTTTTTTGTCGATTAAACTGTTTCTATAATGTATTTTAAATGACACATGCATTCGTACGATAGTAATCTATGAACTTTTCACAAGGAAATCGTAAATTACGACTGAAAAATGTATATGAAAGAGAAAATCCGATTTAAAAAAATCGCTAAGATGACCGTAACTGAAGACTGCAATTACGGTCATCTCAGTTTTCAGTTATGGTCATTTTAGCGATTTTTTAAAATCAGATTTTCTCTTTCATATACATTTTTCAGTCGTAATTTGTGATTTCCTTGTGATAAGTTCATAGATTACTATCGTATCAATACATGCACCATTTAAAATACATTACAGAAACAATTTAATCAACAAAAAAGATTCTTACCTGATCCCACGTCCGCCATCTTGGGATGACCGTAATTGCAGTTACGGTCATCAGCTTTACACCAGTGAATCACTCTCACTTGCTTACAGATTGATCTCTGAGAGGAACAAGACTTTGCCACCTAAAATTAAAAGCTTGTTTAGTTTCTTGTTTACATAATAATGTACATATATTTGCCCTTCCTTAGCCTTCCTCTCTCAAAATCATGTTTCCTAACTTGTTATAATTCAAAGTATTTCTTTTACTACTTACATGTATTTGAGCGATATTAAACTTGTGAGTTGTTAAGCAGTATACAGTGTATACCGGTATATATATATACATGTAGTCTCTGATTATTTCTAAGTTAAAAGTATAACACAAATTCCAGACGTTTCGGTCGTTACGGCCTTCTTCATTGGAATTACATGTACATTCAACATTGGAACAACAATATATATACAGTGAAACCTGTCTAAACCGAACCCTGAGTAAACCGAAAACCTGCCTAGGCCAGACAGACTTTACTGTCCTATCTACTGAACCCTGCCTAGGCCAGACAGATTTTACAGTCCTATCTACTGAACCCTGAGTAAACCGAAAACCTGCCTAGGCCAGACAGACTTTACAGTCCTATCTACTGAACCCTGCCTAGGCCAGACAGATTTTACAGTCCTATCTACTGAACCCTGAGTAAACCGAAAACCTGCTTAGGCCAGACAGATTTTGCAGTCCTATCTACTGAACCCTGAGTAAACCAAAAACCTGTCTAGGCCAGACAGATTTTACAGTCCTATCTACTGAACCCTGAGTAAACCAAAATCCTGCCTAGGCCAGACAGATTTTACAGTCCCATCTACTGAATCCTGAGTAAACCAAAAACCTGCCTAGGCCAGACAGATTTTACCGTCCTATCTACTGAACCCTGAGTAAACCGAAAACCTGCCTAGGCCTGACAGATTGTACAGTCCTATCTACTGAACCCTAAGTAAACCGAAAACCTGCCTAGGCCAGACAGATTTTACAGTCCCATCCACTGAACCCTGAGTAAACCAAAAACCTGTCTAGGCCAGACAGATTTTACAGTCCTATCTACTGAACCCTGAGTAAACTGAAAACCTGCCTTGGCCAGACAGATTTTACAGTCCTATCTACTGAACCCCGAGTAAGCTGAAAACCTGCCTAGGCCAGACAGATTTTACAGTCCTATCTACTGAACCCTGAGTAAACCGAAAACCTGCCTAGGCCAGACAGATTGTACAGTCCTATCTACTGAACCCTGAGTAAGCCGAAAACCTGCCTAGGCCAGACAGATTTTACAGTCCCATCTACTGAACCCTGAGTAAACCGAAAACCTGCCTAGGCCAGACAGATTTTACAGTCCTATCTACTACTGAACCCTGAGTAAACCAAAAACCTGCCTAAACCAGACAGACTTTACAGTCCTATCTACTGAACCCTGAGTAAGCCGAAAACCTGCCTAAACCAGACAGACTTTATAGTCTTATCTACTAAATACATGTACTTGTTTGTATCTCTTTAATTTGAACCTGTGTAAACCAAACACCTGTCTAAACCGAACAAATTCTTCAGTTCCAAAGGGGTTTGGTTTAGACAGGTTTTACTGTATTATATATATCAATATCAATTTGCAAGGTACATGTACATGAATACCGTAACAATGTTTTTCACAAGAGAAAGACACTTTGTATAAGTTTTAAACAACTTACAAAAAAGACGTGGGGGGGGGGGGCGTTTTGAATTAGGTACTACGGCTGAAGGGTGCGACCAAGGATGGGGCTCCCTCCTAATATGCATTGACCCGATCTAGAGGTCAGCAGTTTTCCATCTGTCCATATATTCCTGTTGGTTCATTTGTATAAAAAAAATATTGATTTCCTGTATTAACGTGACAGACCCAGGTTACCATAACTGGCCCTACCCAACAGATTTCATAAGATTTTAAATTAAAGTACATAAAGTACCTTAAGATTTTTTTCTTCATATATTTGAATGATAAAAGATAATGTACCAATTTTCATAACTTCCTCAAAAGGTGGAAGGAATACAGCAGACTGTCTATGATTTTAGACTGCAGAAGTTACTGGCCCAAACATACTAGTAAACAAAAATTAAGCACAATTACATTACAATGAAAAATCAATTAAGCTTTCTGGTCCAATCAGAATTTGTCTGACCAAGTGCAATAGGACCAGTGCTAAAATTGCAAACTGTCAAACCAGTTTATTTGTAAAGATGGCCTATGACAACTTCTGTTGATTTCTTTTTATGTTTTTACACTGAAGCAACAAGATAAATTTACTTTTGTAATGTCAGAGTTATTCCCCTTTCCACATTGTAATGTATATAAATGCAAATCTTTCTGTATGATTAGTTTCGTGTCTGAAATTCTTTTTATTTAAAGTTTACACAATCTAACAAAATTTAAATTTGTAATTAGATGTAGGTCTCTTTGATTTTAATAGTTTTGACCCTTGACTGCCAAGATATTTAAATTTTAACAATGGAAAATTATCATATTTAACAAATGGATGATACATGTACATGCAAAATATGCACTTGATGAAGGTTATTTGAGGAATGCATTGTACATGTACTAAACTTGATATATATGCTTTTGTTGACATTGGTGGAATTGTTTACCATCTCTGTTTAAACATCACTTGATGAAGGTTATTTGAGGAATGCATTGTACATATACCAAACTTGATATCTATGCTTTTGTTGACATTGGTGGAATTGTTTACCATCTCTGTCTAAACATTCTGTTCATAATAATTCTATTCCAATCCATTTATTGCATTTAGGGAGATGTAGTCATAACATGTATGTCTCTTACTGTTGGTCTATGGTTATTCCAATGATTTTTTTTCCATTTCTAAATCTTAGAGTTATTACCCTTTGTTTATGAAAATGGGTGACCTTTAAAAAATTCTTTTATTTACCACATCATACATGTACACATGTATTTGAGCTGAATGCAGCTTAATGAGTTAAACAGCAATAAACATATGGATCATATTAAATTTTAAGAGTTGAAATTTACTTTATAACTTTAAAAACGATGAAAAATTGTAAAATATGAGAACTATATGTAAGCGTACTTTTATACCACAAGAAGTTGAAACTCAATATTGTTGTGTACATTAGAATTTCCTACTCCAAATGTCTGATCAGTTTGAGGCCATTCAGCTGGTGTTCTAGAGTTCTTATTGGATTATTGTCTATTCCTGAGGGAACTGTTCTCCTATAATGTTGTCTGGTGAGGTATAGTGCCTGAGCCAACGACAAGGGCATTATACCTCACCAGACAACACTATATAGGAAAACTTTCTCGAGGGAGAAGACAATAATATATCTAGTTATTATTTATATGTGGGGAACGGGCTATTGGTGAATGAATACAACAAACACAATGATGACAGGTTAATAATCCAAGAGGCAGAGCATCACATGTCATGAAACACATTCACATATCATATGAAAACAAATAAATAGTCACCCGTTATCAAGTGTACTGTTCAAGAATAGTATGTAACACTTATTATCCAATCAAAATACAGCATTTTCATATGTTAGGTACTAAATGGCTTTAGCTTTGCTAGTAATACCTAGAGCTACATAATAATATCATGCATTGCAGTATGAAAATTTCATAAATTATTGCATTGTTTAGCTGTTAAGATTTTTTTTTATCTCTGAAAGGGTACTGTAGTAAATAAAAACTAGTATACAAATATATATTTAAGAGTTGTAACTAATGTTTTTCTTCAGGGTAATATAGATAAATTAAATCACAAGTTTATTGTACATGTATCCTTATATACCATTTGTTCTGATTGAGTTATGTCCCTTGAAATTTATGTCTAATGTAGAATTCAATTGTGAAATCATTTGAAAGGTATTGTTGAGACAAACATGTACAGTATATATGTAATGGTGCAAATGTATTGTTTTGAGATTACTTTTGAATACTGAATATTTATAGAAAATTATTTTGCTGTAAGCTGGCTCTTGCGGGTCTATTTTCACGGTAAAAAAGAATCCTTTTAAAGTATTGTCACAGGCAAATTTCTTCCTGACAAACTGGGTTAAGATTATAATGGAAGTTGTCATATTAAAAAATGTCATTTTGTGACTGAAAATAAGTGCTAATAAAAATATGGTATGGGAATATTGGTTGCTGTTTAATTTATGGACAATCCATAAATAGTTGGGGGGGGGGGGAGTGAATATTTTTCCCCTTGCAGCAGATTTTTTTTCACACGAAATAGAATTCATATTTCTTTTTTGGACATGAACAAATTTCTAGATGAAAACTACAGGGTCAGACAGATTATTTATTTTTGCCATTTTTCTGACCAAATGTTTTGTTTTAACAAAAAAAGATTGGATATGAACATTTTTACACAGATTAAATTAGAGCTTTTATTGCTGTTCTACATCTTGCAGTCACTGTGTTTAGGGTCTTCAATAATGAGTAAAACCTATACTAAGTACCCTAAATGGCCTAAAATAGTAGCTTGCAATTGAGCAGAATTGAGCAGTACTCTGCACTTCTATTGATTAATCTGTGGGCATCTTTAATTGTCTGTTCTTTTGATAGGTCTGTAATATGTTTTCTTTGGTCAACATGATGAGATGAACATTTTAATTAAATTTGTTTGAAAAAGAGGAAAAATGAAAGAACAACATACACATATCCATCTGATTAAAATCATGTTAGTAAAAAAAAAAAAAGGTTGCTCAAATAACCATGGTAACATCTGACGTAACTTGATCCAACCTTTTGTTCAGACGAGCTTTAGTATTCCCTCTGCCTTTTCATTTATTGCATGAAGCGGAATGGTTGGCATGCTCGCCTTGAGTGTGGTAGATTGTAGGTTCAAGGCCTATTGGGTCAAACCAAAGACTGTAACATTGGTATTTGTTGCTTCTCCATGTAGCATTAAGGAGAAAGAGCAAAGACTTGTTTTCTCAAAATAAGGATTATGTGTCCGAGTGGAGCAACATAAGACTACCCACGAACTGCTGTTTCAGTGAGCTAGCAATATAAAAATCTACATAAGTGTGTTGTTCTAGTTCAAAGTGGACATCGTCACATTGAAATGTAACTTGTCCTCACCATAATGTAGCTGAAAAATTGCTCACTTGAATTGGTGTTTAATGACTGTAAAATGCTAAGCGTGTGGCCATTTAATCATGTGATTGTAGTAATATTATACAAAATTGCATGTTATTGTTGAATATGTATAGAAATGTAGCATGTATATTTTGTAGTTCTATGCTGTTTTACACGTTTTATAATCAGAATTTTTCTTTGTTTTACTTTCAGATCTACAAAGAAACACATATGAAAGTGCAGTCCCAACTAGCCGACCCCTTTAATGGTTGTAGCCGTTTTTGATTTTGTTAAAAAATCAAAAATAAATATAAAATGGTAATAGTTTTATCAAGACACAAAACAAAATGTCTTGATTATTTTTCCTGTTAATGTTCATGGCATAAATTTCTTATTAAAGGTCAATAAGGTCAATTAATTCAGGTATTTAATTTTAATATCAAAAGGTAGGTTTTGATTATAAAAGTTGTCAAGTTGTGCCAAGAGGAAGAAGAGCTGGGTGAGACTAGAGGCAGCTTGATCTGAAAGGAGCTTCATATTTAAATCCTGGCTGTGCCTTAATATATACTCTTCATCTCATTTCTATTTCTTGTATACTGTAGATTGTCTTTCCTGCACTGGTTCTATATATTTGAGCAGACAAATTGCATTGACTGGATAATTTTTTTTTTATACTGTCATTGACTGAAATATAGGTTTTGACTGGTACCTCTGTTGCATGTTAGCTGTTGAGCTTTAGGAGCCTAGCTGTAAATCCAGTTCACTTCCTGTTGATAGAAAATATTAATGGATTAATGTGATTGTTCTGCAGGATAAACACAAGATTAATGCAGTGTCTTAAATTTTGAAGTTTTTATGTGTATTTGGCACAAAACTGGGGAAAGGCACGAGGTCAACCTCACCTTTATCCCTGTTTATAAGCCTCATACACGTAACCTATTATATATTTACACTGCACTAATATTGTCTTTATAGCTACATATAACAAAACCGCTATCATTTAATGATGCCAAATGGGAGTTGACATGTGATGTGTTTGCTAGTTTTTGGAACACAGTTTGGATACAACTTGCACATAAAGCAAACAATTTTGATCAATTCCTGTTGCAATTTGGCTCATGTTTTAATACAATGTTGGTAAATACATGGGCTTTATTCTTTTATTCTCATTTACAATTTCATATCTGGACAAAAAAGTCGAAATTAGCTTATAAAGAATAAAATGTTAAAAAAAAAAAATCCAGTTTCGAAATCAAACATATATATATATATACATGTACCTCTAAAATGGTTTGTAAAACAACACCAAGTACACTGTTTGTTTTTCAAACCATTTTAGACGTTTATAAATTTTATTTTACTTGTATAGTATTGTTATACTGTAATGATCCAACACCCCGTAAGATTGATCGTTGACTGGTTTTTCAGACGTATATATATATATATATACATGAACACGTCGGACAGAACCTTACACCTTCATTGATTTATAGGTAGGTGCAAATCAATATAACAATATTACAAATATCAGAAATTTGTTAAAATTGAAAGCTAAATGCTTTGCCATAATATTACATCAGTAAGAGCTAGATAAAGCTAACTTGCCATAATTTTACGGGTACCTTCATTTCTTTTGTTCTTTGTTTAACAGTAATTTCGGGTGAAGATAGAAATGTCTGTAAACAGCTGTTTTATATAACAGGTTTTGCTACCAATTTTGCAATTTCTTTTGTCTTTCTAGCTGTATTAACTATCTTGAGTTTTCATACAGACGTCATTAAAAGGGATATGACATGGTATCTAATCCGAGATTCCTCTGCCGTCCGACGGCTTTTTGTTCGACTTGCTGGAGACGGGGGACGACGTCTCCAGCAAGTCGAACAAAAAGCTGTCGGACGGCAGAGGATTCTCGGACTACATGGTATTGTGTTGATATCCAGCATAAACGTGTTGCATGCTTGCTTTAAATTATTTTCTTAAAATTTTACAAGATTATTAGGAATGGTTTGAGAGTTTGTATATCTTTTGACAGGTTTTATTTTTTGCCCTTCAAGAGTTATGGGACTTGATCCCATGAATAAAAAATATTCTGTTGTAGACATGATGAGCACACACTCCAGTTTACCTCGACTAATTAGTGATATTCTTGTAACCTTACTAGATTATTCAGAACGATGGTCTGTGGATCTTTTTGATGGGTTTCACTTTTATTGTTTGTGAGTTATGGGACTTTTTACAGGTGTATCGTGTGCATATAACACAGCTGTTATGATAACTAGGTTATCTGTTTCTCTGTAGATATTATTAAAGGTAGTAAGTAAGTCACCATAACACAAGATACAAGAATTTCACACTCATAGAGGGGGCCCGGGTGGCTCAATGAGTTGGGTCGTTGGAGCTAACAGCTCATACAAGCCTATCACCAATACGGCGTGGGTTTGCACCCAGCTTTGTAATTAGACAATATAGGTATGGTGTCTTTTTATATGAGATTTATTTGGATAAGGCTAAGAAACGGGGGTACTGCAAGGCTCTGCCGAGCAGTCCCCCTATTTCTTGCCGAATACAAATAAATCTCAAATAAAAATACATCATACTTATATTGTCTTTATACTGCAATACTATATTTTTTTCTCATTGTTTTCTATATAAAAAAAATAATTAAAATTTGTATTCTCCATCATGGGCCCCATTTAAAAAATGCCTTATACAGGACATTGTCCAGTATAAAGCAAAAGTTCCATAAAGGGGTGCGGCCTAAATGCTTTATACAGGACATTGTCCAGTATAAAGCAAAAGCTTATACAACCCCTTTATTGTAAAGTTATCAACTGCAGTATAAATTACAAAAAATGATGCACTCTACTGGCAGCCATACATGATAAAGTTTACCAGTTGCTTGCCCAGGGCCGGTGGTTCTCTCCGGGTACTCTGGCTTCCTCCACCACTAAAACTGGTCGCCATGATATAGCTGAAATATTGCTGAAAGTGGCGTTAAACACCAAAATTCAAATTCATTCATACTCATAGGCCCACAAAGAACATAAAAAACACAAGAGAAAGAACATATTCATTGATTGTAGGAGTATAATTACACAAACATTCCAGTACATTATATACTACATACTTTTTGAATTGTTTCGATGTCATACAGAGACACTTGCCACGCAGTCTATATAAAAAAAATAATTAAAATTTGTATTCTCCATCATGGGTCCCATTTAAAAAATGCCTTATACAGGACATTGTCCAGTATAAAGCAAAAGTTCCATAAAGGGGCACGGCCTAAATGCTTATACAGGACATTGTCCAGTATAAAGCAAAAGCTTATACAACCCCTTTATCAATGTTGTAAAGTTACCAACTGCAGTATAAATTACAAAAAATGATGCACTCGACTGGCAGCCATACATGATAAAGTTTACCAGTTGCTTGACCAGGGCTGGTGGTTCTCTCCGGGTACTCTGGCTTCCTCCACCACTAAAACTGGTCGCCATGATATAGCTGAAATATTGCTGAAAGTGGCGTTAAGCACCAAAATGCAAATTCATTCATACTCAGGCCCACAAAGAACATAAAAAAACACAAGAGAAAGAACATATTCATTGATTGTAGGAGTATAATTACGCAAACATTCCAGTACATTATATACTACATACTTTTTGAATTGTTTCGATGTCATACAGAGACACTTGCCATGCAGCCTATATAAAAAAAATAATTAAAATTTGTATTCTCCATCATGGGTCCCATTTAAAAAATGCCTTATACAGGACATTGTCCAGTATAAAGCAAAAGTTCCATAAAGGGGCACGGCCTAAATGCTTATACAGGACATTGTCCAGTATAAAGCAAAAGCTTATACAACCCCTTTATCAATGTTGTAAAGTTACCAACTGCAGTATAAATTACAAAAAATGATGCACTCGACTGGCAGCCATACATGATAAAGTTTACCAGTTGCTTGACCAGGGCTGGTGGTTCTCTCCGGGTACTCTGGCTTCCTCCACCACTAAAACTGGTCGCCATGATATAGCTGAAATATTGCTGAAAGTGGCGTTAAGCACCAAAATGCAAATTCATTCATACTCATAGGCCCACAAAGAACATAAAAAAACACAAGAGAAAGAACATATTCATTGATTGTAGGAGTATAATTACGCAAACATTCCAGTACATTATATACTACATACTTTTTGAATTGTTTCGATGTCATACAGAGACACTTGCCATGCAGCTTATAGTAAAATTTCGGTTATTTGGTCTTCAGTTACAAATAGAGTGTTATCATGAGCTATTTTCAAGGAATATTGATTATCAGCTGTCCAAAAAAAGTTATGCAGGCTTTAACAAGTTGTTTCAATAAACCATTGGCCTTACATTACACATATACCAGCATGTTAATGCTGCACTTCATTATTAAGAGGAGCCCGGATGGCTCAATGAGTTAGATTGTTGGATCTAACAGCTCATACAAGCCTATCGCCAATACCTGCGTGAGTTCGCGTCCAGCTTTGTAAATTACAAAAAAGGGTGCACTCGACTATCAGCCGCAAGTGTCAGATCAAGTTTACCAGTTGCTTGCCCAGGGTCGGTGGTTCTCTCCGGGTACTCTGGCTTCCTCCACCACTAAAACTGGTCGCCATGATATAGCTGAAAGTGGCATTAAACACCAAAATTCAAATTCATTATTAAGACTTATGGAAACCAGAAATTTTTCTTGACTGAAAAATCTGGCAAATAGAACGGAAAATAGCTTCATGATTATTCTGAACTAAAAATAATTGCTGATACATGACACAATAAAATGTGACATAAATAAAGTAACACAGGGATCCTTGGGGCACATAATTAAAGTTGATGTTGGGTATTGTACCCCTACCCAGTTCCAAACAAGAGGCTCTAAGGTGTAAAAATGGGTGTTTTTTTGTTTTTTTTTGAGAGTTCATTGTTATCTGATTTTGATGAGATTTTCATTAATCAATTCATAAGGAAAATCCCTTTCAGAAAAATGTGTAACTATTACTGTTTTTAAACGTAGATTTAAAAGGGAAAAATTTCCAAATTTGAACCTTGATATTTTTCATTCAATTTTGGTAGTTTTTATGGGTTATTGATATAATTTTGCTAATTCAAAAATGGTTCCAAATTCTGACATTTTTCATTTATGCAAAGTTTACAATATCCGTTCAGTTTTAATTTTGTGTTATGACCTTGCAGTTTCAGGTCGGTGAATTTTTCCGCCATCTTAAGACTTGCAGTTTCCTAGATAAACTTGACGAAACTTTATGAAAAATAGCAAATAGCAAAATTTGAACTTTTTTCACCCAATTTTATTGCATTCTTTTGCAAAATGCTCATCCTTATTATAGATTATCTATGAGTCATTAAAGTAAATTGGATACTTTGTTTCAAGAGGCTAAAAGGACCTAAATTCAGAAATTTTGCATATTTGGAAGATGTACAGAATTGTTATTTTTCATCTAATTTTAATTGTTTTTTTTTCTTTTAATTTATTGTGGCAAGGGCTTCATGCGGTTTTCCAGCATATTTCCTTTCAATTGTTAATTTCGAGTTAAAACTTGACTACAGTAAAACTGGTGCAGGAGGAAGTCCTTGTAAAATTGCTGCGGCCAGATCATGCTGCGCCTGCTTTTTTCACTTTACTATATTTTTCACATCTTTTATTAGAAAATCACATATTTTTCATCTTTACTTAGAAAATCACATATTTTTCATCTGTAATTAGAAAATCACATTTTAGCGTGCGTGATACAAAGGGTCAAATGAACTTAAGCCATCACTTGACGTCTGTCATCTGGCTTACACAAAAAAATTCTCCTCTGAAACCAAAGTTGGCCTTAAATGATCTGTTAGGTGTCTACTTTCAAAATTCTATCCGATGATTGTGCAACTTGTGTAACATGGCTGCTGTTACTATAAATAGAAAAGAGATTAAAAACACACCTACAGAGCCAACAGTCACATTTTTCACCTAATAAACTTTAATTTGAATAGTAGTTTGACATATTTAAAGGTTTTGTCAAAGCTGTTTTTGTTTTCCATGAAATTTGTAATTTCGACAATATTTTTGGCCAAATATGCAAATTATGCCTATTTGAACCAAAATTGGCCCGAGTCATCATGATCATGCCAACCAATTAGCATGGCTGTTTAACTGTGAATAGAACAGTGGAGGTAAAACACTTTAATGAGGATATTTATGTTTTTTTTTTTGCCAATAATGTGAGCGATTACGAGAATTGTGGGAGCCTCTGGTTATACATTATAAAAACTTCATTTTGGATCAACAGTGACTAATAATACAAGTTGAGGTCAGACTAGTGGCCAAGAACAACGGTGATCAGAATCATAGTTTATATTGAATATACAGTCAAACTGGTATATAAAGGGCACCCAAGGGCACCTGAATATATGCCCTTTATGAGCGTTGCCCTTTAAAAATACAGGTTAAAATTATATACACTATTCATCAATGGGAAAAATGGGACTGCCCTATATAGACAGTTGTGATTTGCTATATAGAGGTGCCCTTTGAGGCAGGTTTGACTATATATACAAAAATGAAATATGATTCTTTTAGTAAAGTTGAGGCAAGTATTTATGAATTGAGGTTAATGTGTATTTAGTAACAATTAAAACTAGAGCTTCAAATAAATATTTCATCTGGGGGAGCAACAATTTGACCTGATGGGATAGTTCTTATCTTTGTTTAATATTTAAGGGGGGTACCATACACTACAGGGAGATAACTCTTTAAAATCAGTTGAACGTTTTGATCATATGATGTTTGTATGCAGATTTCAAGCATTTCGGTGATCAAAACCACAGAGAGAAAAGCTGCTATGTGGCTAGTGAATTTATAACTCTGTTGGTTGGAATTTGTTAAAATTTTGATATTTATTACAGTGGATATATTCAAACACACTGCCAAAAAATTAAGTAAATTAAACGAGCAGATCAAATTTTACCTGAAGTGTATGGTACCACCTTAATTGCTGTCTGTCTAGGGGGTCTGTGCGTCTGTCATCTTTTGACTTTTTCATGCTCTTAATTTTCATCTGCAGAACTGTTGGGGGGGGGGGGGATAGGAATCATACCTTAGTAGAAAAGATTCTTTGGACGAGTTGTAGTAAATTTATGCAGTTGACCCACCACCATGGGAGGACCCAGTGAGGCCCTGAAAAGTCCAGTAGCAGTAAATCTTTAAAAAAAAATCAATGCATCAAGAAAATGCAATGATGTTTGGCAAATTCCAAATTGTACAAATGAATCCCAAGAGACAATAGGATCCAATCTTTAGATGCAACAGGAAACCTGTAGAATTAAAGTGATATGCAAGTCCAAGTTTGTATGTGAGTATGGACAAGGTCAAAATTTAGCCCTGAGGAATCAAAATTTATCAAGACTTTTAAAACTTGAATTGTTGCTGCCTTGGTGAACATGTTAAAATGTGCACACATACAGGTCTGAATAACGGCTTATTCAATTGGAGGAGGAAACAGTCAAAGATAGGTAAGTACTACAGAGGACATCTGGTGTTCTAAGATTAATACACTAACAGTGCTACAGACTGGATGATGGAGACATGCAGTAACCTTTTGACCTTTGATTATGCCATGAACAATATCGGGTGCTTCCCGTTTCTAATTCATCTAATTTTCAGACACTGAAAGAACCCTTTAATTGAATTAAAGGGGTTCTGTTTATGAAATTTTTATAATTTCCCTATCTTCTAAGGACCATCATCTGAAGACGTATATTTTATAAGGCCTGTATATTTACATTATCATTCGTGGCAAGCAAGTATCCAAATCTGAGCATGTAAAAATTGCTCGAATATAATTTTTAGATGATTCAAGTTGTCTCCCTTGGCACTACTTCCCTTATTTTTTAACAACACAAAACAAGTCAATATAAAAATGAAACTTCCACTGAAAATTAAAGCTTTTTTTTTTAATCCAAATTGTATTTGTCCTAGTGGGATTATAATTTTTTATGTATATTTACTCTAAAATAATTTTTGCCTTTATCTGGAAGTTTCATTTGAAGAAAAACAAACATAGTCACACATTTATAAGCTATCTGTGATAAAGATAGCAAAATAACTACACAACACATCTAATCTAATATTTAAACAACATAGATCCAGGTTTTTTTCCTTTATTCATTTGAATATCATGAGATCTTTGAAGTTGATGATTGTGTTGGAATTGAGATTGAATATTTGGACATGATATTTTGTGTGTAGTTCATTGTTTTCTCTTATTTCATAAGGAAGTTGATTATTTGGCAGGTGTTTGATGGGTGATGTTGGTTATGTGATAAACTGAACCAGACTTTCCAAGTTGTGTGGGAAAGTTTCGTCTTTCAAGATGGCTGCGGTTACTAAATATAGAAACTTTTTAATGGTTGATTTCTGCTTTATTTTAAGCCAAAATGAACACAAGTTTTAACTGCTGCTACATGGAAATGAGAAGTTTAACATGTATTTTGGTTTTTTTCTGTGAAATACAAATGTACTACTTTCAGCCGATTATGCAAATTGGGCATATTTTACTGTAGAAGGATGCTATTTTGTGTCGAGTAGTTCATTGATTTCTCACATTTCAAAAGGGATTATTTTGACAGCTGCTTGAAAAGAGGTATTGGTTTTGTGTGATAAATTAAACTAGACTTGGCTGTTATGGGTCATTTGGTGGTGGTCTTTTAAAGTTATGTCCACCCTCCATTCAAGATGGCTGTCATTACTAAAAATAGAAATTTCTTTAATAGTCTATTGCTGCATTATCACAAGTCCAAATGTTAACTGCAGCTACCTGACAATGAGTAGTCTGACATTTTCTGGGTTTTTTCTGTGAAATCCTTCTTTCAGTCAATTTATGCAAATTGGGCATATTTTAATTATAAATAGGTGTCGGGTTTTTCATCATGTGATTGAGTATCTGAAAGACCCACCTTCAATTCAAGATGGCTGCCATTACTAAAAATAGAAATTTCTTTAATTTACTATTACTGCTTTATGTTTAATCAAGATGAGCTCGAATGACAATTAAGAAACATGTATTATGGGTTATTCTAAACATTTTCTTTGAGCTGATTTATACCAATTATGGAAATAAAATTTGGTTTATTTTGAAAAAAAATATCCTAAGAAACTATTGATTGACTAGGATGGTTAAAACAGGTTTTTGGGTGGTCTACTTGCAAAATTTATGTCTGAGAGACCTGTCCTATTGATTATGCAAATTGGGCATATTTTGATAAAGGATTGCATTTAATCCCAATTAAACCCATTGATCTAAATTAAACCAAACTTAGCTGGGGTGGTTGCTTTTTCAATTTATATCTGGCAACCCAGTCCTCCATTCAAGATGGCTGCTGTCACTAATTATAGAAATTACATATTCATGCTTTATTTTTAAGTCAAAATGAGATCAAATTTAAACAACAGCTGTATGACAATTAATTTTCCAACATATATTC
>MJUT01049534.1:19883-31566 GCA_002080005.1 Gigantidas platifrons | reverse complement strand
AACATTTACAACCCCTACAGAATCAAGGTATACTTTCTTCTAACATTTACAACCCCTACAGAATCAAGGTACACTTTCTTTTAACATTTACATCCCCTACAGAATCAAGGTACACTTTCTGCTCACATTTACAACCCCTACAGAATCAAGGTATACTTTCTTCTAACATTTACAACCCCTACAGAATCAAGGTATACTTTCTTCTAGCATTTACAACCCCTACAGAATCAAGGTACACTTTCTTCTAACATTTCCTGTTGTTTTGCCTGATGCAAAAACAGGGGCTGTCGTGATCGTGATCGTATGGTAGTTGGATTTACAACTTCTTGTGCAAAGAGTGCCTATCATCACTAAAGTTGTGAGTTTGAACCCCGTCCCCAATATAACTGAAATATTGTTGAAAGTGGCTTTGAACACTTTTAAGCCCAACCCACAATTTTGTCTAAGAAATTAATATTTTAAAAGTTTTTAAAATTATGTAATGGAAGGCATAGCAAATCCTGAAGACTTTTAATGATCTGTCATTTAGAACAGTATAAATTTTAGTCAACTTCCACTTTATATAAAGAGATTGGAGCTTTTTAAAATATGAAAATATTGTTGAAATGTACAACTTTTTAAAATATTGTTGAAATATGAAGCTTTTTAAAATATTATTGAAATATAGAGCTTTTTAAAATATGCAAATATTGTTGAAACGTAAAACTTTTAGAAATATTGTTGAAACATAGAGTTTTTAAAATGTGCAATTATTGTATAAATTTAAATAAATATAGAACTGATAATTTATTTCTGTAGGTCTGATCCCTGATATGTTGAACATGGGATTAGCCCCTGGACCAATGGGACAAAGACCAAGACTTGGATTGTTAGGACAGGCACCACCAGGGTTTATGGGTGGGCTAGGACCAGGAATACCTGGTGGTCCTCCGCCAAGAATGCAAGGTCCACCAAACATGCAAGGACCACCAAGATTCCCTCCACCAGGTAATGTAGCTTTAAAGTTATGGTTTTATCATTTGTTTGCTCACTTTTAGCACACCATCATGTAGACAAACAATTGTCTGTTATGACATTGGTATTTTGGTAACTGTTAATGTGTATCTATGTATGTCATGTTTGGATCAGGAAATGGTATTTTGGTAACTGTTAATGTGTATCTATGTATGTCATGTTTGGATCAGGAAATGGTATTTTGGTAACTGTTAACGTGTATCTATGTATGTCATGTTTGGATCAGGAAATGGTAATTTGGTAACTGTTAATGTGTATCTATGTATGTCATGTTTGGATCAGGAAATGGTATTTTGGTAACTGATAATGTGTATGTCATCTTTGGATCAGGAAAATTTTCAAATTTTACATACAGTTGGGTTCGTTCGTAGTGGCTTTTTAGTTGAATTAAACTGCATAACAGGAATACTTTACTATTTCAAATTAAAATGGTTAGTTCCTTTGACTTCAACACACTTAAATGTTAAATGATACATTTGTTTTGTTCAGCATTATACAATTATTATAGAAAGTTGTCAACCAGAGTATTTTTGTATTCCACAAGAACTTTAGCCCGAGGAAAAGCAACCTCTCGAGGGTTGACAACTTGATATGACAACCTCATATGAAGGCAACAATTGTTTTATTATACAGACACTACTTTAAGATGTTAATAATTTGAATGAAGTCAACAATTGTTTTATTGTACAGACACTACTTTAAGATGTTAATAATTTGAATGAAGTCAACAAAATAATATCCGGTATAGAAAATACAATTACCGAAGGCAAGCGGACTGAGAAAACAAAAATATTTTCAATACACTTCCGGTTGTCAGGGGTAACAGACCGGGCTACAACCTATTGTCTCCCCCTACATTATATCTGAGTTGTTCACCCTCATCAGCAAATTTTTCTAACATCATTTGAATTGTTTTATTACTTTTATATAGTAAATAAATATGTAAGGTATAACATTCTCTATTATACTACAGGGAGAAGATGCTAGAAATTGTAGATGTTATCGATTTAAGAAATATAAAATTTGTTTTAATTATGAATTACCGGTAAACATAAAATATTGTTTGAATTTTCCACTTCTTTCTCATATGCTGTCCATACTAATAAAAGCATGGTTTTTATGTGTATGATTTCTCTATTCAGGACCTGATGCACAAGGTGATGGCTGGGGAGAGAACATGATGGGAGGACCTCCCGGTGCCATGGCTGGACGAGGAGGAAGAGGTGNTTTGGATCAGGAAAATTTTCAAATTTTACATACAGTTGGGTTCATTCGTAGTGGCTTTTTAGTTGAATTAAACTGCATAAGAGGAATACTTTACTATTTCAAATTAAAATGGTTTGTCCCTTTGACTTCAACACACTTAAATGTTAAACGATACATTTGTTTTGTTCAGCATTATACAATTATTATAGAAAGTTGTCAACCAGAGTATTGTTGTATTCCACAAGAACTTTAGCCCGAGGAAAAACAACCTCTCGAGGGTTGACAACTTGATGTTCACCTCATATGAAGGCAACAATTGTTTTATTATACAGACACTACTTTAAGATGTTAATAATTTGAATGAAGTCAACAAAATAATATCCGGTATAGAAAATACAATTACCGAAGGCAAGAGGACTGAGAAAACAAAAATATTTTCAATACACTTCCGGTTGTCAGGGGTAACAGACCGGGCTACAACCTATTGTCTCCCCCTACATTATATCTGAGTTGTTCACCCTCATCAGCAAATTTTTCTAACAACATTTGAATTGTTTTATTACTTTTATATAGTAAATAAATATGTAAGATATAACATTCTCTGTTATACTACAGGGAGAAGATGATAGAAATTGTAGATGTTATCTATATAGTAAATAAATATGTAAGGTATAACATTCTCTATTATACTACAGGGAGAAGATGCTAGAAATTGTAGATGTTATCGATTTAAGAAATATAAAATTTGTTTTAATTATGAATTACCGGTAAACATAAAATATTGTTTGAATTTTCCACTTCTTTCTCATATGCTGTCCATACTAATAAAAGCATGGTTTTTATGTGTATGATTTCTCTATTCAGGACCTGATGCACAAGGTGATGGCTGGGGAGAGAACATGATGGGAGGACCTCCCGGTGCCATGGCTGGACGAGGAGGAAGAGGTGGTATGCCCATGAGAGGGAGTGGAGGCAGGATGCCAATGCCTGGACCACCAAACCAAGGACCACCAATGGGACCAGGTCCACCTATGCAAGGTGGACCACCCATGCAGGGACCCCCACAGATGAGAGGTGGAGGCAATCAAAGAGGAGGAAGAATGAGAGGTAATTAAAAAAAAGTACAGTCAAACCTGTATTAAGAGGTCACCCTTGGGACAAAGAAAAAGTGGCCTTCTATGACAGGTGACCTCTTAAAAGAGGTTCAATTTATATGAAATTTTCACTGATTAGACAAGATAAAGGTGACCTTTTAATACAGATGACTGCTAAATAGAGGGGACCTTTTAATACAGATGACTGCTTAATAGAGGTGACCTCATGGTCAGATTTGACTGTCATTGAGATAATGGGAAATGTTAGAAAAGTAATGTGTTGAATTTTGAGTTTAAAAAAAAAAAGTAAGTGATTACATTGCGAAATTTAAAATGTTATTTCATTACCAGAGACCCCCCATGATAGTAAAATTTACATATACCATACACAATATGTGAGTTTGACTCGTGTCCATGCTGAAGTCTATTAAATACAACTGTATGTGATGCAGTTTGTCATTGACTTGTTGAACGTCGCTTTCCTCCACCAGTAAAACTGAAATTACAAAAATAATAGGCCTTTTTCTCTTCGCAAGAATTATTTCCTGTACTGTCCTCAAAATGAGAATTTGGATTAACTGGTCCGAATCAAATAATGGAATTTTATTTTTATATATTTCTAAATACAAACTGAAAAATTTACTGGTCTTGGGCCAGAGGACTGGTGCTCATCATGAGGAGTGCTGTAGACAAAACTAGTATTGGATATATAAAGTCTTTTGAAGTGTTATACAGTGGACCTTTGTTGTTCCGCACCTTTTATTTGCCACCTTATTTATCACCATCAAATTTCAAAGTCCAAATTTCCAAAATATTGTATAGTTTGTATGTAAATTTCTCCCTTGCTTATTGCCCAAATATAGCTTGGTCCAAAAGGTGGCGGTATGACAAAGGTGTTCTTAGCGACCACCTCTATTAAGCAGTATTGTATGATCTTAATTTAAATTTTCCTTCACTGCATTTCATATTAATTAAACCTGTATTAAGCGACCACCTGTCTTATGTTTTCCTATTACAATGTTTATTTGGAAGGACAGGTTTGACTGCATAACAATTCATGATTTAATATGACAATAACTGACCTATAGTCTTGAACTGTGCCAGTGGTGTAATGGTATGCATGCTCACCTCAAATCATGTGGTAGATTGTGGGTTCGAGTTCGGTCGGTTAAAACTAAAGACTAAGGAATAAGCCATCGGATGTAGGAGCAAAGACTGGTTAGCTCTGATCAGAATAAAATATGTCTTGAGTGACATGTCTATCATCGAAATATACTTCGTTGTCGCCATAATATAGCTTAAAAATTGCTCACTTGGCATTAAACAACAATCTCTCACTTCCATAGTCTTGATACTGTATATTTTTTAAAAATGCATTACGTTATTGTGGGGGTCATGGTGGTCGTGATCGTATGGTAGTTGGATTTACAACTACCTATGCAATCAGTGCCTATCACCACTAAAGTTGTGAGTTCAAACCCCACTCAGGACAAGGTGTACTCGATACAACACGATATAAACTGAAATATTGTTGAAAGTGGCGTTAAACACCATAAACCAAACAAAACCATTATGTTATCATTTTTTTCCAGGGCCAGAAAGCAGATCTATATGTAGACATTTTGCTGGAGGAGGTTGTCGGCGAGGTACGACGTGCTCATTTTTACACCCAGGCGTAAACGGACCTCCGGTGTAGCAGTAGTATAATGATAGTTTAACTGTCACGAGTATGAATCTCTACATTCTTCCAAGAATGATGGTACAGATATGTAGCCTTGAGGAAAACAGAGATGTGGCCTCTTATAGCAAGTGGTCACTTAATACAGGTTGTTGCATTTTTCAAGGTTGTATATGATGAGCTGAAAGACGCCATTAATTGAAAATGCTGGAAAATAACAAGTGTAAGCTAACTTCCTTTCTACTGCCAAAACAGCGAAAGTTGGTCAACGAGAGTTGTGTTCCATGAAGAAAGGTGATATCTTCCGACAAGAATCAAAATAGTGCTTCCTTTATAACAAGGTGTGTTCAATTGCATGGCAATGACATATGATTCCAAGGCAATTCTTTATTTTTTAGAAATGTCAGCAAACGTGTTCAATAAATCCTTGATCTAGTCAAAGATGAGTGGCAAAATGGACCAATCAAATTGAAGTCATTCATGCGTGTCATTTCGTAGGATGTGAGAATGTAACATACATAGACATTGGTGTGAAAACAAAATGGAACGGCTTGTTAGTGCACATCATTGTCACAGCTTTAATTGCTCAATTTTTTTTTTTTAAGTATTCAGACATGTTGTTTTTTTAATTTTATGTTGTAATCTGTATAATTAAGAACATTTGTATTTGAATGATTTTCTGCCATGCCTGTTTGCTGAATGTTACTTGACATGGATGGAAATTAGTGTAAGTCTGGAGGCCCGAGACCTGTTGTTTTTTGGATGGACCTGTAGAATTTCTGAAAATTTCAATGGAAAAGGTCCAGATTTGAAGGAAATGGGTGTTCTGGTCTGCTTACCCTTAATTTCTTACACTGTTACTTGACAAAACAAGTATGAAAAAACTCATATTAACAAAAAAATATATATATATTTGATACAAACTATTAGTCTCCATAGAGAATTTACGATATAAATTAACAATTGAAATGTATGTAATTGGTTTCTAGAAGGAATTTAAAAATTTCAAAAATAAACATGTTATTGAAAAAAATGTTGATTGGCTTCTCTAAGGAATTAAAAAATCTCGAAAATAAAATAAATATGGCATTGAAAAAAAAAATTGAACAAGTACAGAGAACATAAATTTTTACTCTAAAAAGTTGTGTAAATCAATGCTAGGCTATCAGTACTAGTTTGTTTATGTACTTTCTTGTTTTTGTTTTACAAAAAGACGTGTAAATCAACTTTTGTATTGTTTTATGACTGAAAGGACGTGAAAAAGTTGAAATTTATTTGATTTAATGTCTGTATTTGATCTTTTGTTATTTATTGGTTTAAAAAAAACTTTTATTCTTTGCTTTGTTACAATAGTGCTTTTATCTGGTACCTATATACATGGGAATGTTTCTACATGCATATGGTAATGATGTAAATATGTCTTTGTATATAAGAAGAGATATATGTTTTGTGTATAAATCAGTTTGATTTTTGGCCTTCATTTAAAATATTGTTTGTTTGTTTACTAAATATTGTTTGTTTGTTTACATATATTTGTCATCCCCCTCCTCTTACTTTAGATATATTTTGTTTTACTATCATTACTTTATTTTACATGTAATCTCAAGCAATACATGGCATCGTACTGATCAAGGGTTTGAAATACTTCATATAATAAACATATTTATCATGTAATCAGTGCGTCCATTGACTGTATAGTCTTCAATGTGACAACATAATGTATTGTCTTGATACAGTACAGTCAGAGACATAGCATGATAAATCACTGTGATAGACATATCACTCTTCTTAGTGATACTGATACAGTACAGTCAAAGACATACAATGATAAATCACTGTGATTGATGTATCACTTTTCTTAGTAATACTGAAATCCCTTTTGGTGTTTTTAATCTATTTACTTATTTTAATATGCCTTTTGGGTGATAGTAACCAACACTCTAAATGTAAAAGAAATTTTTGAAGATATATCTAATAGTACAAAAGATATATTCAAGTCGTCTATCACTGTGATTTATTACATTATGTCTCTGACTGTACTGTATGTTACTTAATAGTGTCACAAAGCTATGTTTTTGTTGTTTTATTTACAAGAAACTGCATCTTTTAACTGTATATGTCATGGCACAAAGATTGCGGGATATATATAAGATATACACACAAAACTTGGTATTCCATTTGGTTGATATAATCTACTCTTTAGCAAAGAAGTAAAACTCCATACCTTCCTTTTCTGCTTGTTTCTAAACATTGTAATCACATATTTAGTTTTTGCCTTAATTTTTTTCACCTACTTGCCCGAAAACCAAACTTAGAAAAAAAAAGTATGTTTTATATATTCAAACAAATTTTTTCATAATTTTCACTCTCTGAATACTTGTCTAGGACTTCGGGCAAGTTGGTTAAAGCGAAGACTGCATATTTATATCCATTGACCATGTACCCCAAAATCCTTTTTAAGTTGTGTAGGTCAGTAGATACAAGCAATATTTTAATTTAGGTGTTGGTATGAGTGAGGTAATTTTTGCTAATTAATGGCAGTTACTAAATGTTTTGTTGATATTAACAAGCAAGTGTGTAACTGTGAAAAAACTGCTTTTGTGTGTGAATAATTGTATTTATATATGAGATGCTATTTATAAAGTTGATTGCATGTATTGGGGGCAATACAGTCAATTGTGGGATCGTGATAATTGTATACATGGGTGAAATTACAATTAAGCTCACATACCGTAAACGGCCTTATATTATCTGCACCCTTTTTTGCTCCCCCAAAAAAACGAGAGTAAATACCTAGATTGGATATATATTCTGCACCAACTTTTAGCCCATTCGTGTGGAGACCAAATGTGTGAATAAAGCTTAACTTCTGGCGAGAAAAATGTGTAATGCAATGGAAAATTTCTGCGGATAATACAAAGCTTTTTACGGTAATGCAAGTTCTAGCTTAAAAGAGGTGGTTGCTAAAGTAGATTTGACTGTATTGTAGTACTCGTATGAAAAAAATTGTGTGGTTTAAACAATGAGGGAAACAATTGTATGTTTGACTATATGTAGAATGTATGGGTGCATGACATGTGTTGTAGTAATAAGCATTGACAAATTGTATCTTTTGACTGTGTGCATGGCATGTGTGGATGAAAAATTTCAGCTTTCAAAAAGTATTGAAATTCTATGAAAGTACTTACTACAAGATTGTGATAATTCCATCAAATGGGATCATTATATATATATATATTGTGCTGTTATATTATACTTAATACATTCTCTTGTCTATTTTGGAGAATGGTCTATACAAAAAAAATGTCTTTATAAGAAAATTAAAAACAAGTATAAAACTAAAACTGTGTTTGTTGTCTTCAAAATGTTAAGCAAGAAGAGTATGAAGATACCAAAGGGGTAATCAGAATCAGTGAATTGAAGGACAGAACACAATTGCCAAATGTTTCAATGGATCAAATATGAATTTGAATTTCATTATCGTAAAGTTTATATCAATTTCTCATGACAGGACTGTGGTTTTCTTCTTGTACTCTGGTTCCCTTTACTGATTAAACTGAAGGCCACACTACAACTGATATATTGTTGATTGAATTTTTGGTGTTTTGACGCCACTTTCAGCAATATCATGGCGACCAGTTTTAGTGGTGGAAGAAGCCGGAGAGAACCACTGACCATGGGCAAGCAACTGGTAAACTTTATCACTTGCAGCTGCGAGTCGAGTACACCCTTTTCTGTAATTTACAAAGCCGAGCGCGAACCCACGCTGTATTGGTGATAGACTTGTATGAGTTGTTAGGTAATCCAACTACCTAACTCATTGAGCCACCCGGGCCCTTTGAAATATTGTTGATAGTGATGTTCCAATACAGTAGTCCTGCTCTTGTAAGGTCACCCTTCTCATCGGGCCAGATTTAAGATGCACTGAATAAAATGTTACTAAATTGTCAAGAGAGTCTACCCCTCTTGTAAGGTCACAATATAACAGATATATTGTTGAAAGTAGCATTTTACACCAATACAGTTACCCCCCTTTAATCATAAAGTTTGTCAGTTACTTGTAGGCAGGTTGGTGGTTTTCTCCACAATATTGATAAAAGTGGCATTAAAGGCCACTAAAATAGTCGCCCTAAGGTCGCCCCTCTCATATGACCAGATTTCATATTGACTGAGATAGTAAAATATTACTAAATTATCCTCTCTCAAAAGAGGCCACCCATTTTAAAATGCCACTTTTCTCATTACAGAAGGGGTTGACTTGTAAGAGGGGGGACAACTGTTATCAGTAATCTATCTTTTGTCTTTTCTGGTTATATACATACCTAATCACATTTTGTGATTTATAGAGGGAGGGTTGTGGTGTTCTACTCCACTTTCAACAATATTTCAGTTTTATCATGGCAGTCAATTTTATTGGTGGAGGAAACGGGAGTACCCGGAAAAAAACACTTACCTACAGCAACTCAATGACAAACTTGATCACATAATGTTGTTTTGAATACACCTTGCCATGAGCGAGATCCGAACTCACGTTAGTGGTTATAGGCACTGATTGCATATAGGTAGTTGATAAAGACTTTAAATTAAAAGTTTGTCAGTGGTTTTCTCCGGGTACTCTGAAATATTGTTGAAAATGGCATTAAGCACCCTAACCCTATTTCATCATACTCTTACAAAGGGTATAGTAGATGTATGGTTATCAATTATACCTCAGTTACTGTGGATGAACACATTGAGTGAATGAGTGATTGTTGTTCAACTCAAGGTAAGCAGTTTTTCAGTTATATCAGTGATGAAAAGAAGTTGCATTTCGATGTGATGCTGTCCACTTTGTACTAGACCAACAGACTTAGCTGAATTTGTATAGTGCTAGCTCATTAGAATAACACTCCTCAGGTAGACATGTCGCTCCACTCAAACACACTATGTCTTTGCTCCTTAATATTGAGTTCTTGGAGGAATAGCAGCAAATACCAATTCAATTCTGAGAGAGAGAGAGACTGCAGACTGTTGATTCAGTGAGCTAGCACTATAAAAATCCAACTCAGCATGTTGGTCAAGAACTAAGTGGACCTCATCATCATCTCATTGAAAATTAACTTGTTCTCGCCATGATATAGCTGAGAAATTGCTGAATTGGCATTAAACAACAATAACTCACTCACTCTACACATCCTCTAAACACAACATCACCTCATAGAAATAATGCTACTATTTACTGGCTACTTACATCACAGAAAACAACCTTTCAAATTTCGCTTTATATCAGCCTCAAGCAAACCTTCGACCACAAAATTTGTGCTCTCCTAACAATTTGAGGGGGCGTCGTGGCCGTCATTGTATGGTAGTTGGATTTACAACTACATATGCAATTAGTGCCTATCACCACTGATGTTGTGAGTTCGAATCTCTATCAGGGCGAGGTGTATTACATATGTGATAAAGTTTGTCAGTGACTTAAGACAGTTTGGGTGGTTTTCTCCGGGTCCTCCAGTTTCCCCCACCAATAAAACTGACCGCCACGATATAACTGAAATATTGTTGAAAGTGGCGTTAAACACCATCAAACAAACAAACAAGCCAAACAATTTGCTATCATTTTTTTGTAATGAGATTTTGAAAACAGTTGAGTAAACCATTTTTTGGTTATCTATAATGGTTCATAAGACGGGCATTTGTTTTTGACATTGATGTGAAATACAAGATGGCCACCACCGCGGGACATAGTTTAAAAGGGGACTAGAATAGAAAACTTGTAAAATTCTATTGCTCAGAAACTATAAACTTTATTAAACACAAACTATACTACAGATGATCATTAGTTGAATATTAGATTTAGTGATAAAATGGTGAATCAACAAATTAAAAAAAAAAGAAAAAAAAAGAATATTATACAAATATATCTTGTTAGTGAGGGTTATTTGCATAAAATAGCCCTCAAGGCTTACGCAGCTCGTGAAATTTGCCTCTCCTCTCAACCGTTATTTTACGTAAATAACCCTCACTAACAGAATATATTTGATTAATTCCGCCGAATATTTAACAGCTAGCAAAACAGTCGCATGCAAGCAGCATTGTAGATTGGAACCAAGGAACCTTTCAGTGTTTTTTTTTTCACCATTAAAATTATCTCTGTAAAATTGAAAATAAAGGCTGACACTGTGTTTACTTTACTTTATCGTTGGTTGGAAGAAGAAAGAAATTTGGAATTACATCCGTGGCATCATAAACTATTAAAAGAGGGATTTTCCCTCAAGTGTGGTATTTGCCTAGTACCGTGGTATTTGTTGGGTAAATACCACGCTATACGAAATTCCCAAGGACAAATACCCCTGCAATGGGGAAAAAGCGGAAAAAACTAAGAATTGGTAAAAAAAAATACCCCTTTAATCAACCAATCAGAAGACAACATTCATATATAAGGTGAAATTAATATATTAAATATGACAAGCTCTGCAAATTCTATAAATTTAGTGAAAATATCCCATACTATATAAGTTTATACATTACAATCAAACAATAGCAAGGCAGGCTAGGAAAAAACCCCAGCAAAATACAATAAAAAAAAATCATAGAGAATTTCAAGTTAAAGAAACGTAAAAATCGAGAAAGCATCAGAGATGCAACAGCCGAGTTGCAAGTCAAAATCATTTGGTCTTGTTTTATAAATAAGTAAGAAACTAAAGAATAA
>MJUT01049533.1:30304-45037 GCA_002080005.1 Gigantidas platifrons | reverse complement strand
AACTAAACATATATTATGTAGTACTGAGTTATAACTAAACACATATTATGCAGTACTGAGCTCAAACTAAACATATATTATGTAGTTCTGAGTTCAAACTAAATATATATTATGTAGTACTGATTTCAAACAAAACACATGTCATGTAGTACTGAGTTCAAACTAAACATATATTATGTAGTACTGTGTTCAAACTAAACACATGTCATGTAGTACTGCGTTCAAACTAAACATATATTATGTAGTACTGAGTTATAACTAAACATATATTATGTAGTACTGAGTTCAAACTAAACATATATTATGTAGTACTGAGTTATAACTAAACACATATTATGTAGTACTGCATTCAAACTAAACACATATTATGTAGTACTGAGTTATAACTAAACATATATTATGGAGTACTGAGTTATAACTAAACACATATTATGTAGTACTGATTTCAAACTAAACACATGTCATGTAGTACTGTGTTCAAACTAAACATATATTATGGAGTACTGAGTTATAACTAAACACATATAATGCAGTACTGAGTTCAAACTAAACATATATTATGTAGTACTGAGTTCAAACTAAACACATGTCATGTAGTACTGAGTTCAAACTAAACACATGTCATGTAGTACTGTGTTCAAACTAAACACATGTCATGTAGTACTGAGTTCAAACTAAACACATGTCATGTAGTACTGAGTTCAAACTAAACACATTTGTATTGTATCACTGCTTTAACAACATCACACTAAACATTTTTGCACTGTGCTCAATCAGTCTGCATCTTTAAGCATTATTCTACTTATTTGCACTAAGTTTAAACTAAACATATTTGTGCCGTTGCACTGAAATTAAACTATGGTAAAGATGTTTCTACTGTTGAACAGAGTTCAAACATCTATATTGCAGCATTGCATTCACAACATCATACTATATATTTGAGTACTTTATTATTTTTAACAAAAAAATATGCTTTTATTCAAATTTGTTTGTTTGAATGAACTGTTCTAATGTCACAATTTTTAAAAATTATTTCAACTAAATTTAACGGTGGAGGAAGCTAGAATACCTAAGAGTAAAGAAAATCTTCTACTTTCTTCTGTATGACAGCAGCACCCCTGATCTGACATGGGGAAAGTTAAAACGGTAAAAATTCATGCAAAAGATCAAACATATGTACTGCACACTTTGTACATCACTTTAAACATATAAGTTAAATTCATACCTGCTTCAAAACATCTAAACAGTCAGCCAATAAACATCTGAGTTTCCAGTCACATGATATTGTTGCCCTACTGATATCAGATGGATATTCAATTTTTATGTGAAATTCTTCATTCTGAAAATAAGAGACTAGTTAATGAATAACAATTCATCAAAATGTTAATATTATTGTAATTTTGTTAATAATTCAAAATGAAATGCATTTTTATTTTTTTTATTTTGGGGTCATGTTAGGGTTATATTTTCAACAAACCAATCAGTAACGAGCCTACAATATCTTGAGGTACATTTATTAAAACTGAGCATACTCAGAGCTGTTGTCTGATTGGTGAATACCGTATATTTAATTGTCATGTATGATTGGAGGAAGAAGATAAATGAAAGTTTAACTGACATAACCTAAAACCAGATCTTGGTAAATATTAGTGTAACAAACATCTAATTTTAATTAGATTGCCATAGCAGAGATACTTGCAATTCGTCCAGATGAGTCCTGACCCCGGCGCCACAAAACTATTTGAGTACAAATTTTGTACTCAGCTTGAGAATATTCTTAAATTTTGTATTCTGAGAAAAATTGACCGCCACAAAACTATTTGAGCAAAATTTTTGTACTCAGCTTGAGAATATTCTTAAATATTTGAAAATGGCTTAAACCATACTTAAGTAATTTACTCAACATCCAAGATGATGTCAAGAATAAGGAAACGTAGACGGGAAAGAAATGCAATAATTCCAAGTCATAGGGTATACAGAGATAGAAGTAATGCCTTAGAAACCATGAGTGACAGATAATGATTTATTTGAGAAATATCGGTTTAGGCGACCCACGATAGAGTTTATTGTTGATGCCAATGGTATCTGCCATCAGTTTTCCACACAGTTCCTCATCTTTTAATTTTGATTGCTTAATGAGCAGCATTTCTTCGTCCATGGTCCAGATGGACCCACTTTTCCCTTTAGTGTCCATATTTATAATGCAATGTGTTAAACAGACGATAATTTGACAACTTACATCAAAACTCCCATTCCTTTTCCCGATGTTTTTTAGTTCTTCTTTGTCTTCCACACAGGAGAGTTCCACAATGTGCACTGAAGAAACTCCCCCTTTTTTGGATATATATAGACTTTTATTATATTTTAGAGTATTGAAATATTTTTAATCAACACAATAGTGGTTCTCCTCAACATAAAAGAGGGATATACCAGACAAGAAGAAGAATGCCACATACGTAGTTGAATTTTTTTTTACTCAACTGAGAACGTTCTCAATCTGAGAAAAAGGTTTTGTGGCGGAGAAAAGAAGATTTATTCTCAACTGAGTAAAAATTTTCATTCTGAGAATATTTTTATTCTCAGAATATTTTAGTTTTGTGGCGCTGAGGCCTGGACTCACCACTCGTGTTTTGGACTCACTATTATTTACAAACAATAACAAAGGATACACTCGCTGGACTCATGACATAGTTTTTGCTTTGGACTCATCAATTTTTTTCCCTGCCATAGATTAGTTATCAAGTAAACATTTAATTCAACAACAGATGGATGACATGTACATGATAATAATTTGTCAAGTACAATTAACTTACATGAGCATAAAATTTATGTTACAATAAATGCAGATAAATAAGGTTTTCAATATTTGTATTAAATTATCCATTAAATTAATCATTTATTTCTGTCATGTGTGAAACTTAATGCCCCAGATATTGTGCAAAAATAATTATGAATATATGATCATTTAGCCAAATACAGAAGACTGTAGATAATATTACTCTCTGAAGATTAACTGCTGCCATCTTTAATGTGGGTGTTTGATACAGTTCTAAAATATTTTGTTTAAACTGATCTAGTTGTTTTTGAGGAATGGATTTTTCTATAATTATCATTTAATAGAACTAGTATATTACATACAGACAGGCAACATATGTGACAATTTTTACAATCATGTTCAATATTCAACCTATTTCCAAAAATGTCCTATTTTGAAGAATAAATTATGCAACAACTCAGAAACAAACAAAACAAAATCTGATTGAACAAAGAATTCCAACAAAACACATGGTTGGTTCATAATACATTTGTGTATTTATGCTGATGCATTGGAATTCTCAGTATTTAGATAATCCAGGGCTAGAAATTAACACTAGCAAGCAGTTAACTTCTAGCCCTGTAATCCCAAGGAATATAGCATTAAAATCCTTCAGAATTAAAAATAAATATTACTGTATTATTATACAACATTCTTAGACTGAGAAAATGACACTTCTCAAATGACCTACAGAAGCCAAACAAATGAAAACCATAGTTACCATCACATTAATATAGCCATCATATTTTGTCCCCTCCAGATTTTGAATCACCATATTAGGAAATTGAACTAGCATATCCATCTTATTACACATCTTTACTTTATTCTGCAATATGCATATTAATGATTCATTACTATGACAAGCTTAAAATAAAAAATATAAACTTAAATGTTAAAGGAGTTGGCTTTGATAACAGGATTAGATATAGAGATTAATACGTGACCTTTTCCATATCAGCCTGTTGTATCATCCCGAGACGCAGTCTAGGGTTGATATGGGTGGAGGGATGATAGGGGGATGATATGTAAAAGGACATGTATTAATCTTTTTATCATATTGTTGATATGGGTGGAGGGATGATAGCTGGGATGATATGTAAAAGGACATGTATTAATCTTTTTATTATATTGTTGATATGGGTCGAGGGATGATATGTAAAAGGACATGTATTAATCTTTTTATCATATTGTTGATATACTAGGGTTGATATGGGTCGAGGGATGATAGCTGGGATGATATGTAAAAGGACATGTATTAATCTTTTTATTATATTGTTGATATACTTTTGACAAATTGTTTTATGAAGCAAATAAACAAAATGAAATAACTAAATTAATATATATGGAAGTTTAATCGTGTATTCAACAGAAACATTTTCAGAAATCTATTGTCAAACAAGACTTGCGGAAGTTCAGTGGTTTTCTCCGCCAATATAAAACTGACCACCACGATATAACTGAAATATTGTTGAAAGTGGCTCATATCAAATATTTGTATTGGATATATATATAGAACCATTTGGTTACTTATAGCTGAGTCAAGTTCGTAGCGAGAGCTTTCTGTGTAGTGAATTGTAAATCGTTGTTTGTCCTTTTTCTTTTGGTCATTGTGTTATCTGTTCTTCTTTGATTTATAGATTCTGGTATCTTCAAACTCTTCTTCATTTATTAAAATGGCAGCTGCCATACTTAACATACCAAGATTAATAAAAATGTAGACATCAAATTTAGTGTGCACGACACATTTCTGGAATACTAATACACTCAATGCCAAAATCAAAGATGGAAAAGTTTTTGACTAATTGTGATCCTCTGGCCAAAAAAACAATGTTCAAATAATTCCAGAATCAAAAACCAAAGAATCTATGAAACAGAATTGATAATTTGCCATGAGTAATCAGACATATCATTAATGTGAAAAAAGACAATGCCAAAATCAAATTCAGATAGTACATGGTAACACTGGTAGCAAAATTTACCAGAGAACTCAATAAGGTTACAATAGGGCAATTGTCCCTCAAATTTATGAATGTAGATTATCTGCTAACTCCAGACATTAACATACAACATACAATAACATAGTGTAATATACAATGTGTCAATAGTGTGAGTGGGTGGAGCTTACTCCATGTGTCTTATGTCTAACCCGGAGGAGGCACTTCCTATATATTAAGTGATAGGGACGTGCCGCTGGAATAGGTCACATTTTTGTGCTTCGTAATATATATTAAGGAATGGATATTTACATAAAATATATGATAAGGTTATCGATATTTACACGACTAATTATATGAAAAGCCCTTCAATTTAACCCAGCTGCTGATCATGCCTCATGCTGGTGTAAGTTCTGATTTCTTTCACAGTTAAAATTTCTTTTATATGATTTCATTATTGAAATTGCTTCGTTTATAAAGAATATCAGTATAAACCTATGTTCTTACAGTATTGTTTTTTATAGTCCGAGATTCCTTTGCCGTCCGACGGCTTATTTAGAACTTGCTGTAGCCGTGGGACGTCAGAGCGCTCTCCATAATGAAAACAGCGGATTTTCCTCCGCATCTCAACTGTGGCACATTTCCACGTTTTGTGGCTATCATATTTTATTTTCTAACCGAAACCCTTATATAAATCGCTTCACCAATCATTTTTCTATTCATTCATAACCATCTTACCCTCAGAAATTGGTGTTACACTCCATTACAGCACGATTTCCCCAGACCATATGATTTCGTCATTTTGAACACTGACATTTTGGAATATTTGTCACGTGACTTCGAGAGAACTACAAATGTACTATTACCGCAATGTATCATGGGAGATGATTTGCATATATGATCTGACCTTGTCCAAAATAGGGGCAAACGTAACACATGCTCTTTCCGAAGCCCGCGGATAACACTGCCAAATGAATCTTTTCTATCCAACAAATTTTGTATTATTTCCTTCTGCTCTTATTTGAGCTGTAGATGGAACTGTTTGTCCTGCAGAATATGCTTTATATCGTCTTGTATGTTTGTTTACGTATGCAAATTTGGCGCACTGCATTTAGTATCTCCCATCATGCAATGCATTGCTGTCATCTTTCAGTTAGTATCGCGAGATCACATAAAAAAAATGGCAGTGAAATGACCAAATCATCGGGTGTAAGGAAAAAACGTGCTGTAATCGAGTGTAACACCACTCTCTGAGGGTAAGATGGTTATGAATGAATAGAAAAATGATTGGTGAAGCGATATATATTAGGGTTTTGGATAGAAAATAAAATCTGATAGCCACAAAACGTGGAAATGTGCTACAAATGAGATGCGGAAAAAAATCCGCTGTTTTGCTTATGGCAAGCGCTCTGACGTTCAACGACAACAGCAAGTTCTAAATGGTCGTCGAACGGCAGAGGAATCTCGGACTAGGGAATGGGTTACCTTGTTGGCAATGCAAACTTAATAAGCGACAGCAAGGAGAAGGCTGAACTACTACTCAGTCAGTTCAAATCAGTATTCACCAAAGAAACAAACTCCGAGATGCCACTAGCTAGAAAACAAGCAAAAGTGGATATAACACCTATAATAATTGACCAGAAAGGACTCGAAAAACTACTCTCCAGANACAAGGTGGTTGAGGGGTTGGTACCAGCACTGCCAACATCTCAATTTGTGAACTTTACCAGACCAAAGAGAAAAATCAAAACTAGAACTTATAGTGACCACATCACCAGTAACATCCTAGAGAAGCGTGTGTGCCACAACACGAAGGGATTATCAATCCCAGACAGTAGAACACCTCAGTACCAAAACTCTTTCTTTGTGGGTACTATCATTCACTAGAACCACCTACCAGATAGCGTAGTGCATGCCAGTTCCGTAGAGGCATTTAAGACTGCCCTAGGGAACCACCGACAATAAGACCGTCGGCGCTCTCTCTACCGTTGTATAAAAGCCAGAATTGGATACTACAACGTAACATATACAGATACAGAATATATGAAAAGGTGTATAATTTTAAGATCTGAAATATATCAATACGACAATAGGGTGGGAGGTTACAGACCCTCCCGAGTGTCTAACCTCTATGTTGCATGCACTCTCACTCTGTAGACTGCAATGGAAGAAGAAGATATCATCAAGTGTTTGTGATTATCAATATCAGTGACACTGTACATAGCATGTCATAATCACCTAATTTAAATCTCCTAAAACAATTGATTTTTTTAGAAGATAGGCTTACTATTTACCCTTGCAGGTAAAGTAACATTTCAAACAGATTTTCTTCTTGGAAAAGTTTTCATTTCCCGCATTTTAAACTTTTCATAAAAAGCTTGGGTCTAAATTGTTTGTATTCGTTGCTCAAAACATACAAATGAACTAAACTATTTTTAGGCCCTATTTTTACGCCTCCACACGTTGAAGAGTTCTATATAAACAAGCACTGTCGATAACATATGACCAGTTCAGAGAACACGCGACACAAACTTCTCACAGATAGACGATACAAGATTTATCATTTCATTTTAACGTGTTTGCCGAAATCGAAAATATGAATGATAGCGAAGCACATCTTTATTTACCTGATCCTAATTCAGAACTTGAAAATAAAGTGAAACAGCTGACTTTAGGCAATGTCAAAACTGACACTAGTGACAACGATAAAAATTCTAACAAAAATAATTATAGAGATGAAAATGCACAATTAAAAATCACAGAACATTACAAAGGAATCTTATCAAATTTAGGTGAAGATCCAACTCGTCAAGGATTGGCCAAGACGCCAGAAAGAGCTGCTAAGGCATTGATGTATTTCACAAAAGGATATAGCGACAATATTAAAGGTATTTATTAATTATGGAGAAAATAAAGGGATCATCAAGCTCTAGTTTTTATAAGAATAATATAAAAGGTACGTATCAAACAAAACAACATAAAAAAGTTAATATTTTTCATATACATTGTAATTTATTATGTACATTTGTATATACATGTATTAAAGACATAATGCTAACAATTCATAACTCCAGGATGTACATGTACCAATGTCCTGTTTATTCTATTTTAACTGGATGTAAAATGTCATAATTTTGAAAAAGTTATTGTCAGATACATTCATTTTCAAGTTTTTAGGAAATATTTCACAAGGTTTCATATCACTGATGTAATATTCTCTGTTGTTATATTATTAATAACTGGAATATTTTATTGAATTTGACCAAAGTCAAAGACTTTTCTTACATGATTTGTTTTCATATAAATTAATAAAAATAAATCCTGGAAGAAAATATAAATTTGTTTATATTATATAAGAAAAGATAGGATGTAAATTTACATTTTTTAAATGAGAAACTATTCAACATTACACTTTGACATAAATTCAAGTAAAAAACACTTTTATTGCTGTTCTGCATTTCACAGTCACAGGAGGATCTTCAACAATGAGAATAACTCATACCCTAAAATGAGTGTGAAACGGCCCCTAGCAGTACTTTGCAGATAACTGCTATTTCTGGGGATCTTTGTCATTTTATTTAGAGGAGCCTCCGTCGTCATGATCATATGGTAATTTAATTTACGACTACCTGTGTAATCAATTCCTAGCACCACTAAAGTTGTGATTTCGAATCCAACTCATGGAGAGGTGTACTCGATATAACATTACGTGATCAAGTTTGTCCGTGACTTGTTGTCTGTTAACTTTTCACATTTTAATCTTCTCTTCTGAAACCGCTTAGCCAAATGAACAGAAATATACAAATGTAGTAAGAATCATCTATGGCTGGTCCTCTATAAAGAGTGCTAATTTCATCCCGATCAGTTAACAAACATGGCTGCCATTGGCAATTCTTGTTTCTGGTTGGTTGATTTCTAAAAATTTTACAGGAAGCATCTATGGAAGCTACATGTAAGGTCCTCAATAAGATTACCTCATTTCATTCTAATTGGACAACAACATGTTCTCCATAGGCAATTCTTGCTTCTGATTGGCTGAATAGAAATTTAAAAATCTTCTCCTCTGAAACTAGATGGCACAATGAATTGTTACTTTGTAGGAATGATGTATGTGAGATCTTGTTCAAAATTTCCATTGTTCGTGCCGATTATAAACTAATATGGCCACCATAGGCAGTTCTTGTTTTTGATTGGTTTATTAAAAAAATCTTCTCTGAAACCATTTGGCTAAATTAATTGAAATTTGGTAGGAACTACATGTACCTATGATCGAAGGCTCTGTATAAAGTTTCCTCAAAACAAAATGACAGGTGAGTGACACAAGCTCAACCCACTGAGCCTCTAGTTTTTATACATTTGTATGCACATTCCTTACCATTTTGCATTAAAAATCAAAAACGACACTCCATCATAAGGTAAATAAATGGTCCATGTTATATACTGGGGCCGTAGTTATAATCCGACAGTCCGTTAGTCCGACAGTCTGATGGTCCGACAGTCCGATAGTCCATACGAAAAACAGTATATAGGCCATATATATAAAAGAAGTTAAAAAAACGATAACAACAGATTTTTGCACTAACGTTTTCACTGCTGATGCAGATCTTCAGGTACAATGTTATATATATTATATATATAGAATGGATTCAGGGGCAGCTATTTTTTTTTTTCACTATTATGTCCAAGGCCGAGAATCTATCTTCCCATTGACCCTACTGTGCATGTACATGTATATATCCCTACTAATAATTTTTTGTACAAAATTATCCGAAAACTTTAAATGTACACATTGTTTTCCCTGTACTGGACATACTAGGATAGCCGTATGCTTCCGTAAAATTTGATTGTTTATTATACACACAAAACCAGAGAATCCGGCAACACTGACAGATTTGTTTACATAAGAGATTCATGTATTATGTACGTGCATTGTTTTCGGTCTGAATATAGCAGAAATACTGCTTGTTGGGCAGTAGTATAGACACACCGTATAAGCCCTATTTGCGGGGGACGGTGAGAATTGCGAACGCTCACCGTAAGTTACTGCAGCTGCCCTGACGTCATGTGACCAGAACCAGAAGTGACCATCCATACCGGAAGTAACCTTCGGAACACCCCCTTTTTCAAAATTTCGTAGATTTAGCACTATTGGCTGGTTGTTGATGGAGTTTTCCAGTCGGTATAGTCAGTTGTGAAGGGGGAGGGGTATTTCGCGGGCTATTTGTATGGGACAGAATGTGCATGTCCGACCGGAAGGTGGTCCGTTTTCCCGCCATCTTTCAAATTTTCCGATAAAGGGCGGGGGACACTGGTACGCTCTTCTTTTTGTCTCTTCCTTTTTTTGTATTAATTTATTTCATCTTTCTTTTCAATAGTGACTTTTCTTGGCTTGACTCTGCTACACGCTACTTGAATAAAGCCTGAAGTCGTCGCTACTAAAAAATATACGGGATACTTACACTACCGGTTCATCACGACTGGATCCGGGTTTTTATGGAGTCTGTGTTGTTCATATATGTGTTTTTTTTAGTTCTTGTGTGGCCCTGCCAATTGTTTGTTCGTCTATGATATCGTGTTTCCGATGTTCTGGACCTTTCTTTGGTGAGTAAACGGTTCGGTTTCTGGCCCCATATTACACATGTTATAGTGTTAACTTTCAAAGAAATAAAGCATTTGTCGGACTATCGTACTATTGGACTGTCGGATTATAGGTCAGACCCCTTTTAGACTAGTATTCTCCCTTGACAATTTTAATGAATGAATACATCCTTGACTTTTTCTATGGAACTTTAACACTACTTTGTCATCAGATTTATTTCTAATGGGACGCTGAGTTATTTACCTCACTTCTTTAATTTTGCAATTACAATGTACATTTTCAATAACAACTTTCTGGTTATGTAATACCATATTGTCTGCCATTATTTCATATTTCGTTTACCCAACGTTTTACATCAAGAAGAATTCCAAGAACATCTAACAAATGCACCCAAGTTACAATTCCGGTATATCAAAAAACAAAAACTTCCTGTGCGACACACAAATAAAACCCATTCATCGAAATGATTCAACTAAACTTAAGTCAGCTTTTAGTATCACTTAGTATCATCTATGGTCTCATAAACTTATTCTCCAAATGGAACCAAACTACCAGGAAAAGTCCACAGGAATAGGAAATTTAGATTGTTAAAGTGAAATTGATCTTCCAAGGGGAGGGGCTATTTCTGGGGCCTATAATATTTGCTGTACAACATAATTGAGTTATATTTTAATTGGCAATACACTAACATCTAACAGCTTGACATTTAAGGTCGTGTCATTTAACCTTTCAGTTTTGACCATTCAATCATTTACTAAGCTGTAAAAATACATCTTCTGTCAACAGCCTTTAATACCTCAAGATTTGAAAGGCTCATCACTGATTGGTCGGTTTAAAAAATGAACCCTTATGAGACCCCATACAGAATGTGGTTAGTTGTTGGTGTATTGACAAACAATTAAAAAAAAAAGATACAACCAACAACTATGTTTAATTAGGGTAGATTGATATATACAATGTAAATAAATATAGATACTAACATCACAAGACTCCTCTGGAAATACACAGGAGCACTTTCATGGTTTTATTCTGGTTAAAGTATCATTTATATAAGGTATTGGAAGTCGGTCAAGTCTTATATTTTATTTTTAATTTAAACCTATTTTTAACTGATCTTGTGCATATGATATTATAACCTTAACAAATATTCCTTTTCGTATACATGTACAAATGTATATGTAGAATTGTGAAGACAAATTCCAGATGCATATTATATATATAGTCAATGGACAGGTTATTTCCTTTTAAAGCGGCATTTGAGGTAGTGCCTGCCGACAAAATTAGTGGGCGGGGCTTATCATCAAAAATCCTTGTTGATATGAACAGCATATTTATGAAACTGTATGTCACATGACCAACCTGACTATACATGTACTTCTGAAATTTGAATTTTCTAAGTGATTTTTATAGTTTTTAGGCTGATGAAGAATATTATTTTTAATAAGGCTGAAAGTTTCATAGGGAGGAACACATGCTTGTCAAATATTGTGCTCTAAAAGTAACTGAAACTATGTATCATTGATTTTTCCTCCTCCAGATAACCATGGTCAAAATAATGAACAATCTGAATGTTTGCTCCGCCCACGGCTATTTATACCACAGTCCTATACAAAAGTGTATTTAGAGTCATTTTTTTTTTTCAGCATATAATTATACCACATTTTCTGGCATCCGAGAAATTAAAAAAAATCTGTACCTGCCTGCCTGATCTGCTCTGAAAGTAGAATAGGGGTCAGAGAAAACAAAAGTTGAAGTTGTAGCAATGGTTGTATAGTACATATACTATGTCCTTGGTTGTATAGTACATATACTATGTCCTTGGTTGTATAGTACATATACTATGTCCTTCATTTTCCTTCCGTTCATTAAATTTGAGTTATCTTTAAGTAAATTATTTGAAATTTATACACAATGTCAGAGACTGTAAAGGGCAATAATCCAAGATTGATTTTAGACTTTTAACACTTATACCATTCTAGGGATATTGCCCTTGATTTGCGTAAAAACTCCAATTTCGCAGTCAATTAAGTTCCCCTAATGCAAAGCTTTCGAAATTTTTACACAAGATCAAGGACTACACGTATAAAAGGCAGGGCAAGTTTGATTTTGGACTTTTACACTTTTTCCATTCTGAAGTTATGGACCTTAATTTGCTAAAAATACCAATTTATTTATTTCTGTTCAATAAATTAGGTTCCCCTGTAGCAATTCATAGAAATTTAAACACATGTTCAATGACCATAAAAGGCAGAACAAGTTGAAAATTGGACCTTAACTCTTTTGGAGTGATGTCCAATGATTTGTCAAAAATACCATTTTGTTAGGTTTCTGTTCAATTGCTTCAGCTGTATTGAGTATTTTTCACCATGTCCTTGAATGAATCTCACGAACTTAAGTGGTGATAGGTTAATTTTTTCAACATTTTTTACTTTCTATAGAAAGGTTTAGAATATTCTTTTTCAAATTTTGTTCTTCATTAAATATTGGTTGTTTTTGAAAAATGTCTATGTGTTGTTTGTCTGCTGTTAAAGCTTGATATTCATATATGTAAATAAAATTCATGGATGGATTAAATGTTTCCATAGCTTGATCAATACACATAATTCCACTTAAAACATTTGACAAATCAGTTCACATTAACAAAACAAATCAGTATTTTATTGATCCTTAATTTTGTCATTTTTAGAATTCGTCTGGAAGCTGAATACCAAACACTGACAACACTCCCTTACAACTGCATTCCTATTTTACCAATAAATGATTCCTCTTAATGTTTTTAAAATGGTTTTACTACTATTTAACAGGCAAATTAGATAAGTTTAATGTTTCCCTCTAACCATCATATATAGCAGATCTAATTAAGATTTCTGTACTGTTTTATTGGACTTCTCATTATAAATTATTTCATCTTTTTTTTGTTCAGCCTCATCTTCTAAATATATAAAAATTCATTTAAAAAAATTTAACTTATGGTTATATCAAATATTAATATTGTAAATACTTTCATCACATACTATACATGTATTTCATCAGTTAATATAGCTTTTTCTTCTAAATAAAATTCATTAAGACATCTTCAAAGACTACAAGGTTATTATATGTATGTCAAATCAGTTTATAAAATAAAAAGTTAAAAGTCATATCTACTGGTATGTGATTATCTCACACCCTCTGTATGTACCCATCCTGTTTGTAAACTATCATGTTTTAAAGTAAACTAATGGACTTTGTACAAATGACTGGTAAAATAAAAAAATATACAAAAATATATTCATACTGTATATATGTAGTCAAACCCTGTCTTAAGAAACCACCTTTTCTTTGTCCCATAAGTGATCTCTTGATACAGCTTTGATGATATATAGTTATTAAGAATGGCAAGTTTTTCTTCTCAAGAACATTTTTATGTAGGTAACCTATTAAGAATGGTAAGTTTTTCTTCTCAAGAACATTTTTATGTAGGTAACCTATTAAGAATGGCAAGTTTTTCTTCTCAAGAACATTTTTATGTAGGTAACCTGTCTAACTTCAGAATGTTGTGGCATGCATTAAATGGTTTTCATATTCTTACAATTTTTGAAATTGGGAGATACATGTACTAAAGAGGAGGATATGATTTTTTTTTAGCTCACCTGACCTAAAGGATCATTTGAGCTATTGCCATCATTTGGCATCCATCATCTGTCATCCATCCTGTAACTTTCATACTTTTGACATCTCCTCTAAAATCACTGGGCCAATTTTAACCAAACTTTGCCAAAGGGGTCTTTTGAAGGTTCTTTATAAAAAATTGTCCTGGAGGTCTACCCACTTTCAAATATGGCAGCTGTTACTAAAAATAGAAATACTTACTCTTGACATCTCTGAAACCACTGGACCATTTTTTTTTTTTTACCAAACTTAGCTAGAAGAGATCTTGGATGATCCTCTTTCAAAACGGTATGTGGTATGAAAACCCCTGCCTTCCATCAAAGATGGCTGTCATTACAAATAATAGAAATTTTGTTAAAAAGCCATTTCTTCTAAATTTTGTATTAGAATGAGTTAAAATTCAAATAGTAGGTTTATGGTAAAGTATAATATATATTGCATTTTTTCTGTAAAATTTGTAATTTTGCTCATTTTTAGCAAATGAAAGGAGTCTAAAAGGGACCTAAATTTCAGAATTATACAATTATACATATATGGAAGGTATATATAAATTTCAGAATTATACATATATATATGGAAGGTATATATAAATTTCAGAATTATACATATATATATGGAAGGTATATATAAATTTCAGAATTATACATATATATATGGAAGGTATATATAAATTTCAGAATTATACATATATATATGGAAGGTATATATAAATTTCAGAATTATACATATATATA
>MJUT01049533.1:5906-16423 GCA_002080005.1 Gigantidas platifrons | reverse complement strand
TGTGAGGCCATCATGGTCGTGATTAGGCCAATCATACTGTTAGGCCATCATGGTCGTGATTAGGCCAATCATACTGTGAGGCCATCATGGTCATGATTAGGCCAATCATACTGTGAGGCCAATCATACTGTGAGGCCATCATGGTTGTGATTAGGCCAATCATACTGTGAGGCCATCATGGTCGTGATTAGGCCAATCATACTGTGAGGTCATCATGGTCGTGATTGAATGGTAGTTGCAATAATGCAATCAGTGCCTATCACCACTAACCTTGTGAGTTCGAATCCCACTCAGGCGAGGTGTACTCAATACAACATTATGTGATAAAGTTTGTCAGTGATTTGCGACAGGTCGGTGGTATTCTCCGGGTACTCCGATTTCCTCCACCAATAAAACTGACCGCTACGATATAGCTGAAATATTGTTGAAAGCGGTGTTAAACACCACAACCCTAACCCCCAATTATACTGACCCCCCTCCCCGGGGGCTCCCCCCCCCCAAAAAAAAAAGACAAAAACAAAAACAAAAACAAAGAGAAAAAATTCAGTATATATCATTCTTTCTCAATAAGCAATTGGAATACTTAGTACATAGGTATAGAGAATAGTTATAGCATCGTTAACATTGGAGCAATGGAAAAAAAAACTTTAATGAATTATTTTCAATGGATCTTAAATGAGTGACTTTTTAGTCCCATGAAAAATATATGCAAGTTTATACCAATATATAGTCTTATTAGACAAAATACATAAAGTATCATTTGTATTAGATTGACTATTGTTATGCGTCCGTCTTTAAGACGGACGTATTATGGTATACCAATGTCCGAGTGTCCGTCCGTCCGTTTCACATGTCGTGCTCTAACTTAAGAACCCCTTGGCCAATTCACTTCAAATTTCACAGAGTTATTGGAATTGATGGTCTTATGGTCTGTATACTTTATGGTGAAATTTCAATTTTTCATTCCAGAGTTATGGGACTTTATTCATCAAATTGTAGGCGATTTTTTGTATGTCGCATTGTAAATTGAGAACCCCTTCGCCAATTCACTTCAAACTTCGCATAGTTATTGGAATTGATAGTCTTATGGTCTGTATACTTTTTGGTGAAATTTCAATTTTTCATTCTAGAGTTATGGGACTTTATTCATAATATTGTAGGCGATTTTTCGTACGTCTCGGTGTAAATTGAGAACCCCTTGGCCAATTCACTTCAAACTTCGTACTGTTATTGGAATTGATAGTCTTTACTACTCAATGATTGATGGCATATCCTGACCATTAGATTATTTGGATTTGTTTGCAATATATGTGTATAGTTGTTTTTTTGTCAATACAAAAGTTATGTCAAACTATTATGGGAAAGAAAGTCTTTACAAATATTGTATGAATGTTGACGACGGGCGTATCATGCGCTCTTGGTGCAGCTGTTTATTTTTACTGGAGCCAATCAGTCTTCACACTTGCTCCTTAATGCTATGTAGTGTAATAATCTGAGAAGTAGAAAATAACATTTTTATGGCATTTGGTTTGATACGACCAATATTGAATACATGATTGTTCTGTAGGTGAATATATGCTAACCATTACACTTACAAAACTGTTCCTATAGTAACATAAATTGATCAAATAATGTCATGAAATACTGCTCACTTGACATTAAACAACTACATATCTTCGTTTCAGTCATTAAATTAATTTAATATTCTGTAAAAAGTCAAACGTATAATTTTCATCCTCTAATAAGTATAATTATTTATTCCAGTACAAGAAAGATTAACTAAACAAATAGCTGTAGCTATCACAGAAGCTGTACAGCCTACTGGAGTAGGGGTGGTTATAGAAGCTTCGTAAGTACAAAAGCCTTCAAATTAAATAATAGGATTTAGAAGTCAACTAAGAGATTCCTGATTAACTAAATGTTTACCTATAACACCAGAGATAACAATTATTATGTACTGATGAAGATGTTTAGCATTACAAAAAAGCTTCTCCAAAAATGTGATTTCATTTGTCCAGTTTCATTGGACACTACATTAAGTTTACAATTACATGTACAATATAAAGATTTTGCATCAAAAACATATACAAATGTATTTTCGTGATTATTTTCAGATTTCCATTTTACTATGTGTGACATTGTAATATTGGCAGTCATTATTATACCCCCACTCGACGAGAGTCGGGGGTATATAGGGATCCTCATGTCCATCCGTCACACTTTTGGTTTCCGGATGATAAAGTACCGCTCAACCAAATCTTTTCAAACTTTAAAACAATGTTGTGGACCATTAAATACAGATTAAGTTCGATTACGGTGTATTTGACATTTACCGTTCTTGAGTTATGGCCCTTTTTCTCTTAGAAAATAGGGACTTTTTAGGTTTCCGGATGATATTTAAAGTATGGCTCAACCAAATCTTTTCAAACTTTAACACAATGCTGTGGACCATTAAATACAGGTTAAGTTCGATTATGGTGTATTTCACATATACTGTTCCTGAGTTATTGCCCTTTTTCTCTTAGAAAATAGGGACTTTTTAGGTTTCCGGATGATATTTAAAGTATGGCTCAACCAAATCTTTTCAAACTTTAACACAATGCTTTGGACCATTAAATACAGGTTGAGTTCGAATACGGTGTATTTCACATTTACCGTTCCTTCGTTATGGCCCTTTTTCTCTTAGAAAATAGGGACTTTTTAGGTTTCCGGATGATATTTAAAGTATGGCTCAACCAAATCTTTTCAAACTTTAACACAATGCTGTGGACCACTAAATACAGGTTAAATTCGATTACGGTGTATTTCACATTTACCATTCCTGAGTTATGGCCCTTTTTCTCTTAGAAAATAGGGACTTTCTAGGTTTCCGGGTTGTATTTAGGTACGACTCAACCAAATCTTTTCAAACTTTAACACAATGCGATGTACCATAAAATACAGATTAAGTTCGATTATGGTGAAATTGACATTTACCTTCATGAATTATGGTCCTTTTTCTCTTAGAAGATAGGGACTTTAAAGGTTTCTGGATGAAAATTTGGAATGCAGGGGTATCTGTGATCACCAGATCAACTTTCTCTAGTATTTTACTCTTGTAATCAACAGGTCAAAACAAACTGAAACTTGCACCCTGTGAATATAATCCTCTATGTGGTATGTCGGTGGTTCATACATACCATTCACACAGGACAAAAGCCCCTCCTTCCCCCCATAATATGTAGATTTATTCATAGCATTGCATTTGTCTACTATTGCACAGTTTGAATGCAGGAAGGATCTGTCACTTGTATCTTTGTTTTTCTATATTTTAGACACATGTGTATGGTGATGAGAGGAGTACAGAAACTAAACAGTAAAACAGTAACCAGTACGATGTTAGGAGTATTCCGTGATGATCCTAAAACACGCGAGGAATTTCTTACTCTGATGCGATGACCAAAAGTATAGAAGAAATATAAACATTGATACATCATTATTTATGACTATGTTTTACATGTTATTATAAATAGACTGGTTCCCTGACGACATTGTACTGTACCTATGCAGTTCCCTGACCTTGTACTGGTACTTCCTATACAGGTGTAACCATCCATATTTCTGTTTTATGTAATGCCACAATAGTCAGTGATTCAGTCTAGTTATAATACATACAAAACTGCTTTAAACTGCATAAAAAAAGACAGTATTTTTATTTATTTATTTTAAAAATATTTTGGAAGCATACTTTCCGGTGCCATTTAAATTTTTTTTTTTTTTAGAAATATGACATATTTCTGCTTTGAAACTGAAATACTGAATCATGTGTCGTTCATAAAGTAACACAGTTATCATTTGTCTTGTTCTAACCACATGTTATATCAAAACAACTATGTATGTAAGCTTGTGACAATGATGTAGTACCTTTTTGTAAGAAAAGCTATAGAAATAGATAATCGGTGTAAATAAACCAGTCAGTATTCAAAGAAATTTAGTCTGTGAAATAACAATCTTTCAAACATTTTATTGTTTACTTCATTTCTGGTGAGAAAAATTCATTTTATTATGTTTGATCTCTAATACATGAATACAGTAAAAAAATATGTAATATAACACATTTAATTGGAACGTATTGTTGAAGATAGAAAGGTATGAATGTTAACCACTGTATGTGACTCAAATAATGTTAAATTTCAACCTGAAGTTTAAAATAATGAATAAACTAACATATCTACCATATTGCATGGTTTTGGTATAAACTACATGTGTATAAACTACATGTGTCTTCTGCCCAGATTACTGTACACTGTTACAGTTGTGATGTAAAAAAAGACATGATTTTGGTATAAACTACATGTGTCTTCTGTCCAGATTACTGTACACTGTTACAGTTGTGATGTAAAAAAAGACATGGTTTTGATAAAACTTCTCATTGTATACAGATAAATACTTCAAACTGATATGATATGTAATGATTTCTTTACTGGAGAATTATCATTTAATAAAGAAACATTGTTGATGAGATGGCCGATGGTAAAGGTCGGGTCACTTTTACTTTTGTTTATTACATAATACACTAAAATTGGTGAAAATACTGGTGAAATAGAATAAATTTACTACGTTTAGATTATTTAAAGGATATTAGTGCTGATAAAACTACTTTAACTCTAACACTGCTTATTGAAAGTCTGTACCAAGGCAGGAAAGTGTGTGGCATGTACCGGTATATGTGTTTTCCATGTATCAATTTTGCGTCTTACTACAAGTTTATTTTTGATGGGATTTTCATTTTGTGTTCACTCTTTTCTTTTTGTTTTTCATTTTATTCTATAATTTTCAAAATAACCATCGTCAAATTTATGCATTATTAGGAACAATAATTCCCAAAAACTCTGAAAGAAAAGAAATATAGTTACTTCCCCTTTATATTATTTCACATAATAATGATTGAAAGTAAGGAAGCTTCATACATTGTATTACTGCATAATCTGGAATAAGTTGATAATGTTTACTGGTATTTAACAATCTGCTTATTGAAAAAAAAAAAATGAAAAATGAAAAATTGATCTCTTTCATTACAAAATATGAAAAAATAAACTTTTCAATGTGACATGTCTGAAAATGTTGTCTTTAAGCTTAGTAACTCACAAATGTATCAGTAACAGACAAAAAAAAGTTTCATCACACAAATGTTTATCATACACCTGTAACATTCTGCATAGGAGTTAATTAGTGACAATATAGTTCAATATATACAGGTAATCTTAATTTATTTTAAAATTGGTAATATTTTTGAGTTTGTAGAGTTTTGTGTTGTCTATTTTGTTAGCTTTCCGGTGAAGAGTTAATTATTTTGTGGTGTCTGGTTACACTCAACAGTTTATATACTTCTATTTAGACAGACTAGAATAGTTGTTACATCTGAATTTGGAAAGAAAGATTGTTACCTTTATTTTAATTAATTTCTGTTTGATACAGATGTTACTTTAAATTGTGAGCTTTCATTATTTTTAATTAACATGGACAGAAGGGTTTGTACAAAGCCATTGTGTTTATGTAACACATTATTTAACACATTAAATCATTTCATTTGTTTTGCTATTCAGTTTTTGTGATGGAGATACTGGATCACTTTTAATTCTTTATATCATAGAAGAGGTATAGGGGTATAGGTACATTATTTATAAAGGAAGAATAATTGTGGATGGAGACAATAATTGCAATAATGTCAGGCAAAAAACATGGCTAATGACAAAAAAAAATTAATTTGTGATGTTTTTTTTATTTGTTGAATTTTTTTTATATACCATACTAAATATTTATTTATTATGTTGATTTATAAGAGTTATACTGCCCTGTGAATATTTTACATGTAAATCATGTGTTGTTTTGAGAACTATTTATATCACATTATGTGAATGGATTCATTGTGTGAAAAATTACTTTCAATCTTTAACAATGTAGTACCAAATATTTAATACAGATTTCTTTGTAAAGTAAGAAATGCAATATTTGCCTGTTATAATATAGTATCAAATATTTCATGTAGATTTCTTTGTAAAATAAAAATGCAATATTTTCCGATATTTTTACTAGTCTTCCTTTATAAATATACCTAAAAAGTAGAGCATTTCCGAAGTTAAAAATATTGCATCTTGACCGATATTGCATTCCATTCTTTCTCCTCAAAGTTTGGTACACACTAGAGACGTTCCGAGTAAAACGATATTTGCACCCAAGCAGACAAGAGATAAACAAGATGATGGAATTATGTTGAATACATGTTGCAAAGAAATTAGGTGAAATGTAATTGTCACAGACTGAAATATTTGGTACTATTATAAAAAGGTTATTGCACAAATATTTATATAATAATGTGGTCTTGTCCCAAGTAATATGGCAAAATATTATACTTTGTGTAAGTTCCTTCGGGTCGGGTAATATGTCTCTCAAACCTGGGTAATATTTTTGCATATTACCTGGACAAGACCACATTAATATCATTATTATACTGAGTGTCTAATTGTCCAGGTAATATGCCAAAATATTACAGTACCAAATATCACTACAGAAACTTACACGAAGTATAATAATGAGGAATATTGCCCCTCGCAGTATATCATATTGCACTCGCAAGCTCGTCCAATATGATATACTGCTCTGGACAATATTCCTCAATATTAGTGCAATAACCCTATAATATTTTTACTGGTCTTTATTAATATACCTAAATATAGTTACGATGCGTTAAAATATTGCATTACTGACTGATATTGCATTCCTTACATAGAGACATTACAAGCAAATATGATATTAAAAAAAACAAAGGGTCTGGTTTCATTTTAGATTTTATTTCCTAATTTTATTAGTAATTTTACTAGTAACAGTCCTTTGTAACATGAGAAAAAATATGTTATGGTTTCAAAGGTGAAACTATCAAAATAAATATTCTGTGAGAATCCATTCATGTGATATTGACTTTTTTTAATGTGTCAAATTGTGTATCACTTGACTGATCACAACACATTGTTCTGGTGAAGTACTTTACATTCTCTTTTATTTATTGTACTTTTGTTTTTATACATGTTGTATTTATGTAAACATTCCATTTGTTTTATGTTTCATTATTTTTGGTAAGGGAGGTTATAAAGGTGTCATTGAGGTATACTGTAAATTGGGATGTCTTTTAATAGTTAAACAAAATGCAATGTAATGTGGTTTGGGGAGGACGGTTTTCTTAGTTTCATCTAGTGTGATTTATTTCATTGAATTTGTTTTTCAGTCAAGGGAAATTGTTATATATATTTGATGTTATTCATGTCATAGATAGGGTATATTGTGTAATCCTAGATGTTCTGTTATGTTTCCCAAGATAACATTGAACAGGATATATGTGTACCAGTAATATTAACCGAGGGTATATCTCAAAATATTCCATTTCTAAAGCCTGACGCATGTGATGTGTTGGTGGCAAATCTTTCAGTTTTATTGTTCTATTTGAATGGGACGTCTAGTTTATATGTGTTTTATAATTAAATCAAGTGACAGGAATTGTAAAATCACAACTTTTACATAATATGATATTTTAAAAAATATTTTTATTCTGCTAGATCTAATCTTTGTAGGTACAAACAGTCAATTATCCCCATTTTTTGTCTTGTTATTTTTCAGTAGTGTTTACTTCTACAGTCAGAACTAATAAAAAAAAATATCCCAATTTACAGTAAAGAGGGGTTGAAAACTAATTAGACAGTTGAATGAAAAGTTACTGTGATATCAATAGGAAGAGTAGATCATTGTGATATAACCAGCCAAATTAGGGATTAAGTAAAAACTTTTCTGTCAATTGAACAATGAAGTATTTATTAAAGAAAACATATTATTTTGGTCCAACTGAATTTCAGCCTCATTAAAATCAGATCTCTCACTTGCCCCCCTTTACTGTTATATTGCAGCTGAGAGATCTGACGAAACCCCATTACTGGTCACATGTGAGTGATGCATCAGCCAATGAAAATGATGATTGTGAGAATATATCTGTAAACTACTTAGCATGCTATGAGCAATATGTGTGGCCAAAAAACCTATTTATCATATCATTATATATTCATGACATAAGGTCATGACATAAGGTCACTCAAATGTGACCCGTAATGGGATATACTCAGTAAAGTGAAGCAAGTGAGAGATCTGATTTTAATCAGAATTATTTAATATCAAATTTCAGGTGATATACCCTCATTCTGGTAAATCTTGTTAAAACATAAGTTATACAAGTGAGAGATCTGATTTTAATCAGAATTCTTTAATATCAAATTTCAGGTGATATATCCTCATTCTGGTATATTAGATACCCTGTAGTTTATGGTTACAGAATTAATATCATTTTGTTATAAGAATCAAATAATTTATGTTGTGTCATTGTTGATATTTATTTTATTTAAATAATGTATTAATAGTCTATCCTTTGTTGATCAAACAATAAAATCATTGTTTAAAAATATCTTGTTTATTATTTGAAATGTTTGGAAGGGTCAAAGAAGATTAATAGTCATTTGTTTATTATTGGATAAATTATGATAACAAATGTTTTAATTGTTTCACAATGATACATAGGGAGTCTGAGAAATCATGGTCGAAAAAATCTTTCCATTTTATTGCTCCATATGCACGAGAGATTTTGGTTTGAAATGTTCACATTTATTATAAGACTGCAAAACATTTGCTGTGGTATTATGGTATGGTCCTGTTGTCATTCGTCAGGGGCACAGTCAGAATAATGGAGAAGTATATCTAGGCAATGCTGTTTCGGGGAGGGGCTTTAGGCCATTCAAAGGGGTCAATGGGGCGCAGGACCTGGAAGCTCACGGGTTATACAACCGAAAAGGTGACGTTTTTTTTATCATTTTGGACGTGCTCTTAACAACATGAAATTCAGATTATTTTGTCCCTTTTTGACAAAACCAGTACAGACTAACTAGAACTTTAATGCCATTGACTATAGGAGTGTTTGCCATGATATCATAGGCTTGAGAATTTACCTGTCTGGTTGGCAAGAAATAGAAAATTTCCATTGTCTTTCATTGAAGACTCAACTTTAAATTGTCATTATTTTTTTGTTATTTAAGATAATTCAATAATTCTTTCAGAAGTGAAAATTATATAGAAATAACCAATTCACATTGAAGGTTTGATAACAAAATATTCAGAATAAAAGGATTGGAAATTCAATCTTGTTTTATTTAGTTTTGAAGTGTAAAAATGCATTATTTCATATTAGAATTATGAATTTATCATATCAAAATTAAAAATGTAAACTGACAGAAAAAATATGAATTTTCTTAAGTCTCTAAAACAATTAACAGAACCAAAATTGGTTGGGAAATAAAAAAAAGTTATAAAAGTTTACAAATTGGTTATTTTCCTGTCAATTACTTTATGGTTTGATTGTCATGCAAATTAGTGAATATGACATCACTCCTATACCCAGACAGACCTGTCGTGGACGTATGGATGGTCACGTTACTTTATGGCAGTGGCACCGGCAAAATAAGCAAAAAAATGGTAAATGGCTATTTTGCCGGCACTGATTATTATAGGTGATTAATATAAGGTGTAAGATATAAAAATCATAATGGAAGAAAACTTTTATTTCAAATATACAATGGAAAATAAGAACAAAGTACATAAGCTAAAACATAAGAATTATAAATAAAATGCTTAGTCAGAATCAATAATAACTATTAAAAAAGAAAGAAATATTAAGATATCAAAACAAGGTAATTTAGAAAATTAAATTAATTAATAAAAATTTTAAAATTAAATAAAATGCTTAGTCTAATAGTCAGAATCAATAATAATTAAAACTATTAAAAAAGAAAGAAATATTAAGATATCAAAACAGGGTAATTTAGAAAATTAAATTAATGAATTAAAATTTTAAAATTAAATAAAATGCTTAGTCTAATAGTCAGAATCAATAATAATTAAANAAAATTAAAAAAAATTAAATATGATTTTTAAAGAGCTTATATCAGAAATTATTTGATACATGCATATTTTGGTGACTTTTTAGTTTTTACACTTGTTGCAAAACCAGTGTTTTGCTTTTTGGAAGAGTTTCACTCTTGCTCATGACAAGTGCTTCCATTCTAAACATGAACTGCACATCACACTTGCTTCTTTTGTATCTGCGTCAAGAGTGCATGTTTCACATATGTATATTGGATTTCTTCTCTTTTCAAACTCCTTGTATGAATCAAATTCGGCATGGAGTTCCATTTTTTACGGTGTAACACCTTCCATTGTCAAAGGTTAACTGAACATACGTAGTGGAGAATACACTCCAACTGTAGATTCTTAAAAATAATCAACGAGACCCGTTAGGGTCGAGTTGATTATTTTTAAGAATCTACAAGTTGGAGTGTATTCTCTCACATAATACATTTCTATCTGCAACAGTGTTTTCATTTTATATTTTTACCTTTTTAATGTTCAGAAAGCTAAATAAGCCACAATTAACAAAAAATAAACAACAA
>MJUT01049532.1:164852-186700 GCA_002080005.1 Gigantidas platifrons | reverse complement strand
CCACGGGTAAACATGTCGATCCACCCAAGACACATAATCCTCATTCCGAGCCAACCAGTCTTTGCTCTCACTCCTTGATGTTGTGTGCTTATTATAGAAGCAGCAAATACCAGTTTAATAGTCTTTGGTTTCACCCAATCGATGCTCGAACCCACAACCCACTGCACTCTAACTAACATCATGGAGATTTCCACTAACGCATTTAGCAGAGGTGATTATGAACTTACTACTGTTCTCATAACCTTAGGTAGGGGAGCGTTTCCGTAACAGCTGTTTAAACTTTCTTTTCATAACATTTGGATGTGCTTCATTGAGTATGTGATGTAAACCTGGACAGGTCACCTTAGTTTCCCCCTTCTAGCTATATGTTTATCTTTTATTGATTGTAAACACGTCTCTGTACCGAGGGGCCTTCTAAAAAAAAAAAATATTTATCATATTTAATTTTGTTTTGAAAAAGGACGGTTGGTTTATGGTTTATGGTATTTAACGCCACTTTCAACAATATTTCAGTTATATCGTGATTGTCAGTTTTATTGGTAGAGGAAACCAGATTTAGAGTACCTGGAGAAAACCACCGACCTGTCGCAATTCACTGAAAAACTTTATCGCATATTCTAACATGGCGTCCTTCTTTCGTTTTGTAGACAAACGAGCGATTTATCGATAGTATAATCTCATTCACACATGCGCCAGTAAATGTGACTGACTTTTCCATTGGCAGCATAAATTGTGTGCGACATTTTCAGCAAGCGTAAATATAAATTAACGTCTTCCAATCAAAGTATACTACCGTATTTGTACTCTTAGACATATCAGAATCGAAATAAATCATGGAAGCCATAATGTGTTTTGAGTTTTAACATGGGTTGGCGGATATTAGTAAATTTTATCCCTCACTTCTGGCTGGGAATAAAATACTAATATCCGCCAACCCATGTTAAAATTCCCTTTTGACACATTCTGGTTTCCATGATTTATTTCTTAAATGTTGTATCGAGTACGCCTCACCTTGAGCAGGGTTCGAACTCACAACTTTGATGGCGATAGGCATTTATTGCATACATATTTGTAAATCCAATTAACATACATCATGTCCACGACGAACCCTTTTAGTACATCTTGTATATAAAAATACTACAAATAATATATATAAAATTCCACACAAAGTAAAAAAAATCACAAGAATTATAACAAACGGTTAATGAATAATCATAAATAACAATTTTTTGTTACAAAAATAAACCGATATTTGTTAATGGATTTTATATATAGAGAGTCCGGTTGTATCTTTTTCAAATGAAAAATTCCCAACACACCAAAAGAATTCACCTCTGCGCTTTATTCCGTCCTCGGACTTTATCATAGAAAACAATTGTAGCAGAGGACAATATTTCACTATTTAATCCTACATGTACTCACCTTTCCCGCCAAGCATCGTTTTGAAAAAGAATACACCAGGTCTGTCTGAAAAATTATCTGCATGTTTTACAAAGACCTCATGGAGTAAATTGGAATCATTTACAAACACTGTCCAATACGGTCCTAAGGATAAACTATAGATACTACCATACTTCTCCTTTAGGCTTCTATTTGTTTGCAATAAATCGCTACCAAACAAACTGGTTAAATTTCCAATAAAAGGTAAAGGCGTTGGCCCAGGGGGAATATCCACGGGACGTCGAGATCTAACCCAGAAAAACGTCAAAACTAACAATACAAGAATAAAAGAAAGATTCCAACCACTCAATAGTTCTAAAATAAAATCACCGAATTTCNTGGTCCAAAGCTGTGAAAATTTGGTATTTTATATATCATTCTTAGTACTTTTATGTGGTAAATTATCAGAATTGAACGTTTTCTCATTTTATAGTTATTAGCATAACTTGAAGAAACTTGCCACTCCTTAGAATCTTACAGAAGCAAGTGAATCCGGAACTTTCGAAAATGTCATTTCTTTTTCTTCAACATGGCGTATTTTTTCATATGATATCATAAAGAAGATATGACGTTAAATTGTCAAGCAAAATTTCGCGTCTTTCACTCTTTCTACAAGAGCGCACCTGTTTTTTCTTTATATAATTAAGTAAAATGAATATAGTTTGTTACGTCTTGCACGCAAAAATTTGACGTTTTTGTTATAATTCATGTCATTTCATTAAATTTTCCGAATAATTATGACAAAATTCTATCATTTCGTAGGCGGAGTAGGTTCATACAAGTTTAAATACAAAAAATGCATGTTTGTGTCAACATATTTATTAAATAGAAACTTCACATTCAAAGAAATATAATATATAATATTGTAGGCACACCTTTGAACCCCACTAATTATTTTTTTTGGTCCTTTGTTATGTCTTTTTGAAGAAAAAATATGTTAACATTGAATATTTTGGGATGAACTTACATTTTTTAGCCCTATTTAACATAATTTCGACAATTTTACCGGATTTTCAGATTTTTTCATTCTTCACTGTTGCTGAGGTCTTGTAGCTTATGAACAACTATAGGAATATAAAAACTGGGGTTTGGTGGATAGCTGATTACGCGGGTATGTTAAGGCTGATTCAGTGTCTGTTTTATGAAAGAGTTGTCTCCCTTCAACGTCATTAATTTTATTCATGTCATGGCGTCGCTTCCATGGTAACGGCGGCAGCATCGATTGTCACTTGATTGGAGAAACGGTGATTTTGTGACTTTCTTATGCATATTTCATGTTACAGTTGTGACAGTAAGATGCAAATAAATGTTAGAAAACTTATTTGTTAGCTTTTTAATCACAAATTAAAAAATATCGCTTACGATCGCCTTTTATTTTGTTTCTGTCAGTCGTAGCAAACTCCGCCTATTTATGCCCATATTTGGAAATCGTTATCGAGAAGAAGCTTGAAAAATATTTCCACGCACCTGTTCAAAATGGAGATCTACTTGCTGATCACGGCGCTAATTTGGCTGGAATGGAGGATATATTCGACACAAAGTCAACATAAACGACGCATAATGTCCATCTGAAGCAACCTATTAAAATCGAGAGAATGGCTACATTTATACGAAGTATTATGGTGTCACGAAACAAATTAACGAAATGGGAAAGGGAAAAGCACGTGTTCATGGACATTAATTTCAGTTTGCCGACTAAAACAAAAAATAGGACCTACATGTATAGCCAATTCTTCACGAGATTAGGCATTGATTTGGTCCCATGGATTTGTCAATCTTCAGGACTGAGCACAGACACTATTTCAAGGGTAAGTTTATTCAGTACACCCCTTGCCCCCCTCCCCCTATATTCTTCAAATCTTGCATGTGCCTTTGGTCTTGATCTAGAGTAAATCATGGCACAGTCAGTGATTATTGTTTAGCATCAAAATATTTCAGCTATATAACTGGGAGAACAAGACAGATTTACAATCTGGCGACCGACCATGCATTGTGAGGCGAGTTCCGATTACTTTTCACTCGCCCCTGTTGACAAATGGGGTAGCAGGAAGACTGAAGTTCTTCATAAATGTAGCTGAATATATTATGTGAGAACTGAACATTATAAAATCTGGTAAAGAGCAGACTGGAAAAGAACATTTTTTTTTGTGGATACATTTATGTACATGAATAACAATTATTGTCATTTTTGTACCTGACCCTCTCCAGGAGCTTGATTTTCCATCATATTAATATCTTGTGGTCTTCTTTGTGTTCAATGATTTGATATGAGAGGTTATTTGTTGTTAGTTGAGTGGTTTTGTTGTTTATAATTGTTAAAACTGCCTTTTCATAACAAGTATGCTGGTCTGTGAAAAATGTACCAATAACAGGGGCCAGGGTGGCTCAATGAGTTAGGTCGTTGAATCTATCAACTCATTACGGCGTGGGTTTGCACCCGGCTTTGTAAATTACAAAAAAGGGTGCACTCGACTTGCAGCCGCAAGTGATAAAGTTTACCAGTTGCTTGCCCATGGTCGGTGGTTCTCTCTGGGTACTCCGGATTCCTCCATCACTAAAACTGATCGCCATGATATAGCTGAAATATTGTTGAAAGTGGCATTAAACACCAAAAATCAATCAAAAATCAATGTACAATGTACCAATAAATTTATTTATCAATCTTTACATACATTAACAAGCACTAACAATGATTTCTGATGTACACAATATGCATGTACAAATTATGATGGATATATGTAAATGTCCAACATTAGTTTGCATCCACTTTTGTTAAATTTACCTTAATCCATTACTCCTCATGAGTCGATTTTCAGATTTTCAACTACAGGTATTTATATTTCTTGAATCAAAAATATAAGTATGAATAATTTCTGTTGCCAACTACATATTGTTGCATTTATTTACATTGTATCACAGGTGCTCGTGTCACGGACTTGCCATCCCCCCTTTTTCTAACTTTCTGTTTACAAATTTATTTTCAATAAGATTTCTTTACAACTAACATAATTATTGAATAGTGCCAAAAATGGAAAGAACGGTCAGTGTAGGAGCTACTAACATGCAAAAACCCAGGTTTTACATTCTATGATACATGATTATTTCATTTCCTATCAACTGTTTACCAGACACTACATCTGTTTTGAAGGGGGCAAGGAAATAAATGTGTCAGTCAAAGTGAAATTTGGTGCATTCAGAACCATTTGTGGCTTTGATTTTTATACCTTGGAAAAGGATAATATTTTTTCTATATGGGGTCTTTTTCGCGGAAGGGGAATGTGACTCATGAATTATAAGGAATATTTGAAATTGTTGAACAGGTTATACTTGCATAACCTGGTTTGGGTCGGCTTACGCGGTTTATTAAGCGTTAAACTTACCTAAACCAGGTTATATCATATAACTTGTTCAAATATTCCATAAATATATATAGCCTTCCGAAGACAACATCCGTGTCCTGTCCATTTACAACTCTTTTGTTTCGAAGCCAACATCAACATTTCCCGGAATTCCCTCATCCATTTACGGACACCTACATGTATACTGTAGTATTATACAGGTGTTTTTCATTATTTTTGTCTGTTTGCCATTTGACCTACATCGGTATATCGTTTCATGTTTTTTTTTAGGTGGAACATACTTTAAAAGCATGTTTTGCTGACATAAATACGTCAGTAGTGAGTCATGGTTAACAGGTCAAAACCTCTTCAGGATTTTCTAGACTTTTCATTAGATATCATGTCAAACATTAGCATGCGTGTTATCCAAAGCACTGGCTCCCAATCATGAACAAAACTACGATGGTTGAGAACTAACGACACTGACAAACCAGTTGAATTATAATCCCCAGCAGTGTAGGATATAAATAGACTACGTTTTAAAATTTATTCTAAAATTAAAAACAGAAAACACACATTTCGGAACAGGACAAAAGTATAGGTAGAAAGGTACAATTTTTGTACACTTGCTGAAATATGCACACATTTTTATTTTGTTCACATGTCAATTTTCAGACGCAATATGGAAAAAAAAACAGGCGCATTTAGCATCTTTGCATCCGGTAATTCCGAGCCCTGTATATGTACATTACAGTGTATTTTAGGAACATTTAAAGATTTATCCTGCAATGTCTTGAATGACAGCATTTACTGAGCAATATAGCCTGCCCAATTTTTTTTTTATATTGGTCAGTTATAAATAGAACATAGAATCTACAAATGTATCTGCCATCTTGAAAATGTGAAATCCTATACACACACACACACACTTCATGGTTAAAAGTTCCATTATATAAGAAATTCACCAGAAAAAAACAATTAAATCATCAATATTTAAAAAATGAGACCACTGGGCTCATTCATATAACACGATTAAATTGTCATATTGTAAATTTACATTAAATTTTAATAACAATTTTAAAGTAAAAAATATAAGTTCAAGACTAAATTTCTTAAACTTGGCACCCTTTACTTTCGTAAAAACCTTAATTGTCTTATCAGTTCATTCATTCAGTTTCCTTATTTACTCACCTCGGCTGTATTTGACTTATGTACATACATTGTACATGTATATATATATGAATTCGTGCCCTGCTTTGTAAATTACAAAAAAGGGTGCACTCGACTCGCAACTGCAAGTGATAAAGTTTACCGGTTACTTGTCGGTGGTTCTCTCCGGGTACTTCCGTTTCCTCCACACTAAAACTGGTCACCATGATATAGCTGAAGTATTGTTCAAAGTGACGTTAAAACACCAAAAATCAAATCAATCATTATATACAAAAAATGTATATATGAAATACTTACTTACTGTAGAAGTGGCTAAATTCAATTTTTGACTATTCCCCAAAAATTGATAAAAAATTATATTCAAGACATGTAGAGTATATGGTGCCAATTGTAGCCCAGTTAAACATTTAATCTTGTACATGTACAAATGTATGTATGTATCAAATTAGACCAGCATCATTATATATAATATTAAAGCTTGAAGCCCAGTGGGAAAGTGTCAATGACTGTCATAAATTTTTGTACATTAAATTCCTCTTGCACATTTTGACAATGGATCATTCAAGTGCATATAATTATGATTTGCTTAATGAAGCACAAATTTGACTTCAATAACAGAAACATGCAAATTAGTTCTGTATGAATTTCATCAAGATCCAGCAATAAATATTCTCATCCATGCATTAATTTTGTTCTTTTTATAAATTACAAATTTTAAAGTGATACTTCATATTAATACATGTATAAAAAAGTCCACATTTTTATTTTTTAATTATTGGTTGGAATCAAAATAGCCAGAGACAATTGTCTTTTGTGGATGTCTGCTTCTAAATACATTCTTTATCACCCTATTCTCTTGAATATCCTGTGTAAAGATAAAATGAAAAAAATTACAAATCGTTAATAAAAGAGTTAAATAAAAAAAATTACATTTCAATTTTCATGTTCAGTGTGAGGATTATCTTAAATGAATACCATGATTTAGATCTAGTTAAAACTTAAAGCATTTTCGACAACTTAATTTCAGAAAAAAACAAATGTATAATTTTATAATGACACCTGTCCCAATAGTTATATATAAATTGCAGATCTTTGTTTGGCTTTGCTATCCACAGGAAACCCAAAACATGCATTTATCTTTTTGGTCTAATGGTTATCGTGTGCTTGCCTGATAAGGTGTGGTAGATCATGGATTCGACTCAGAATGCAGATTAATTGTCGGTCATCTACGACTACCCATAGACTTGTATAAGCCAGTCAGCACTATAAAAAGTTAATTAACAAATTGACCATAGATGTCCTAATGCAAAATATAGCTGAAAAAAATGCTCACTTAACAACAATCAATCACTTACTGGTTTAAAATAAAGTCATGTTTTTCTTGAAAAAACATCCATTTTCCAATATCTAAGTAGTTTTTCTGCCACTGTTTTTAATGAATTGTCTACTAATGAATGTTTCAGTTGAGTGTGCTTCTTCAAAACTTTTGTTTGTACTTTAGCTAATGCTATGTCATATTTGTCTTTGAATGAATGGTTCCAGGGATGGTCTTTTAACAGTTTTCTGTATTTTATAAAAATTTGCACTTCTTCTATATTTCCCAATAGTCTTAGTACAGCACCAACTGTTGAAGGCATTGTCTGATCTGTAAACAAAATGAAAAAAGGAATTATAATGGCAGTCCATGAGCTGAAATATGTGACAAGTACAAAATGTATCATGTTTTGGACTTGCATGTACAATGAATCTGCAAATGAGACAATAGATGACGAGGATTGATCACCAGACTTTTTTAACATTTTAACTGGAAGTTCAAGTTTAAGTAGCACATGTGTGACCAAAGCTAGCCTCTGTAATGAATATTGAACTCTTACAATAAAGATATTGATTGATTTGATTTAGATTTTTGGTGTTTTAACGCCACTTTCAACAATATTTCAGCTACATGTATGTCATGGCGACCAGTTTTAGTGGTGGAGGAAGACGGAGTACCCGGAGAGAACCACCTACCCTGGACAAGCAACTGGTAAACTTTATCACTTTCGGCTGCGAGTCGAGTACACCCTTTTTTGTAATTTACAAAGCCGGGCACTAATCCACGCCGTATTGGTGATAGGCTTGTATGAGTTGTTATATCCAGCGACCCACCCAATCATTGAGCCACCCAGGCCCCTAAAGATTCATTATTACTGGATTTATTTCACACATTAACAAACCTACCAGTCATATCATTCTCAAATAGTTTTCTCTTGCAAGTTTTCTGTTCTTCTCTTGTTGATTCTAAAATAGATTTTTTTCTTATTTAATTGTCCTATCCAGTGAAAATTATTATATCAATCAATTGTATACTGTGATTGTATTGATTATTCTGCTCAATGTGGGCGTCTTGATTGACAATAAAGCATTTGTTTGTTTGTTTGTTTGTTGTTGTACATTTATATTAGCTCAACTTATAAATTTGCCAGTCCAACATGTCCAATCTGATCATTATTATTTTTTTTTTGGTATTGACATTGACACTCACTACTCTTTATGATTAAAATACTATGCAGTTGTTCATTTTATAGTTTCAGCATATCTTTAATTTGAGAAATAGTGTTTTAATCTGAAATTTTACAATCTGGATATACCAGGTTATTGCTTGAATCCCTATCAGATTCAGAAAGCTCAGGACATTTTGAACAAGTATAACTTTTTGATATTTTATATCAACTCAAGATCATTTGTACCTAGTTTGTGTCTAGCTATATCTTATTCTAATTTGTACATGCTTTACATACCCATTATTTTTCTTTTGAGAGGTATTTTTTGCTGATCTGATCTGTGACTGTGCTGTACATTTTGTAAATCTGAAAAAAGCACAAAATTTGTGGAATAATATAGAATAACAGCAGTTTGAAGGTTGAGACAGACTATTCCTAGGATTGCATCGAGTCAAATAGGAGGAGATTCAATACTAGTAATAATATATCAATCAATCAAAACTTTTCATATTTTTATTGGTAACGTTGTAAGGTGTTTAGCATCAAACTGACGGATAATTTCTAGTATCGTTGACAATATTATGACTTCAATGTTAGAATTTTATTATAGAGCTGACAATAGTTTTGTTCTACTCTTGACAGGATTGGAATACACATCTTTGATACACTTCGTTCCATATAATGTTGTAGGAATGTTTGGTACTTGCAAAATTGTATCAACATATTTGCTAATTTGGTGATTTTAAGTGTTGTTTGCCTCATTGAAAAAGAGTCTAGTTACATCCATGGAATGTGTTTATCATCCTAAGGAAACTACTGTATACATGTATGTCTGATTTAACATGCACAAAACTATTGACTTTGCATTACCTTTTGTCATGGAATGATACTTGTCTAAGACTTCTTTATTTGTGGTATCTTTAATTCTTATTGACAATGCCAAGTCTGAAAGAAATTTATACAATATATATACATGAGGCAAAAAAAAAAGTTACATGTGTACCGACCCTAATTTTTTGTGCCTACCCTAAAGTTTTTTTTTTATCATATATATTTGAACAAGCACTATTAAAGTCATAAATATATTTTTAAAAATAAAATGTTTTTCCTACCTACCAACCCTAATATTTTAGAACATGTTAATTAGCAGAAACACAGCAATATTTCTGACAGATGTTAAACACCAAACAATCAATCAATTATTTACCTGTACATGCACTGTCATGGATATAGGTCTTCAGTAGTTCATTTTTGTCTATCTTTGGCAGATTTTCTAATACAGTAGCTGTCTTACAGGAATTATTACCTATAATATGATAATGAGAAAAGGTAAAAGAACCATTTTGTCCTGCATTATTTTAATATTCAAATTAGAAAACTTGATACAGGTTAATACTCACCATTGCTAAATTTTAATTTTGCTGCTGACACTTTCATAGATTCTTTAACCAATTCAATACTGTCTTCCTGGATGGACGCTACATCTGAAATTGGAAAAATTCACGGATTGCATAGAAGTAACATCAATATTGTCATTAAAATGGTGCTTTTCTTTAAACATGTGACGACAAATCTGTTGAAGATATATACATTTGTACATGTACATTGTATGTATACAAATGTATTTTATGGAGGAAACCGTTATCATCAAAATGTGACTTGTTCTTGCCATGATATAAGTGAAAAATTGCTCATTAGGTGCTAAACAACAATCACAGGCTCGTGTCAGTTATGGCTTGAAATATATTACCAAATTACCAAATTTTAATGAAAACTTTTATATTTGATATTTTAAAATGCTTTACCGGTTGCATGTAAATCATAAATATATTATTTTATTTGTTTTCAATAGAAAGATATTAAAATTATCTAAAATTAATTACATTGCAGAAAGTAGAACTTACCAGTCTGATGTCCATTTGTGGTTTGGATCTGCTTGGCTGACCCATTGTTACAGTCATCATTGCATGCATGTGGTTGTTCAGGAGGTATAGCTAAAATGTTTTAAACAAAAATGTTGTCTCTTACATTGAGGTAAAATATTTCAGAAATGGGCACAAATTAAAACGTGCATCTTTATTTTGAATTAATTATTGAGAAAATAGATAATTTTACAAATTATGCAGTACTAACATTTATTAAAAATATAGTCTTAGAAGTCAATGCAGAGTTTTATTGACTACTCAAGGTTGACACTAAGACTTGTGTCCAAGAACAAGTTATATTTATTTACTATTAAACAGTATACATGTTTGTATTACTCTTAACTATGCCTGATATCACAGTATGAAACCTTGAAATTCCGCTCGCACACTTTGAAAAAAAATTAAAATGCATACATTAAGTATAAAAATAAGGAAATCTTCAGCAATGTATATTTATCTTTTGTCAGAATAAAAATAATAAAATAAGCACATTGGCTATTTAAGAGGGACCTGGATGGCTCAATGAGTTAGGTCGCTGGATCTAACAACTCATACAAGCCTATCACCATTGTAAATTACAAAAAGGGTGCACTCTACTCGCAACCGCAAGTGATAAAATTTACCAGTTGTCGGTGGTTCTCTCTGGGTACTTCCGTTTCCTCCACAACTCAAACTGGTCGCCATGATATAGCTGAAATATTGCTGAAAGTGGCATTAAACACAAAAAATCAAATCAAATCATTATTTAAGAAAGAGTTTTAACATGGGTAACATTGATTATTTTCATAAGAATTTTATCGCTCAGGATAAAATGCAACGAACATAATATTAGCCATGTCAAAACATGATACAAACTCTGGCTTCCATGAATTATTTCAATTCTAGTAGGAAAAATATAACTTATTTTTTGAAGTGGTAGTCGGTAATGGAAATGTATTTCATAACAAAATTCACTCACCTCCATGTTTACAGTTGTTTTTCTTTGTATAAATAGACTGTGATGCTATGAAGTTACTGATATTTTTCAATTTAATGGCATTTTGAATTGAGCAACTTAAACAAGTACTGGTAAAATGCTCACATTAAAATCGTAAAATAAATCTGTAACCATGTGTTTTAATGTCATCAGAGTTCCTTGTAAACGACTTCACCGGAAGATGTTAAATTTCAAAAGTCAAAGTCCATTGATGGTTGTCTTAAGTATTTATTCCGGAAATATATAGGTAAAAACAATATTGGCATTTTTATGTTTGTTATGCATCACAGTGCTGTATGAATACATCAATTCACTGGGGAATGATATTTGTAATTTGTTCATCAATATGCATGAACGAATTAAAATATATTATGATTTTTATCATTGTATTTAATTTATATAGCCAATGAAGGACGTCATGTGGATTAAGAATTAATTGACTGAGTTTAAGTAAAATTCACTGTTGATTAGATAGATATTGATAATGATTGATTTGTTTTTCAGGTGCTGTTACAGTGTTTATGAAGAAATAATGAAAGGTAAAATGTATATATTAATGTATAATAAAAATGAATCACATTAAGCATGTTGTTAAGTTGGGGGAATCAATGACAGATGATATACACCTTCCTTGTGCTGTCTTTTGTCTAATTCTGTGTGGGTGTCAAAGTCTGCACCTACAGAGAATGAAGATAAACACACAAGATATACACATCCTATGGTTTTACAACTATATATATAAACAGTGCCTATCGCCACTAATTTGAGTATGAATTCTGTTCATGGCGAGGGCTGTCAGGGCCGTGATCATATGATAGTTGGATTTACAACTACCTTTGCAATCTGATGTTGTAAGTTCGAATCCCGTAAGTGACTTGCGACAGGACAGGTCTGCAATTTTCTTTGTGTACTCTGGTTTCCTCCACTAATAAAACTGATTGCCACAATATATCTGAAATATGTTGAAAGCAGGTTTAAACACCATAGCCTTAACCCCAATATTTAGACATTGTAGAACTTGGTAAGTTTTAAATTATAACTGGAATATTTATGTATAATGTTTGTAAATATAAAATGGCAATCAATGTACACTACTACCTACCATTTCTCAGTACTGTTTCTATGTCGTTAGGAATGTCTATTATTATGTCTGTAGTCAATTCTGAAATAAAGTGGAAAACAGTTATATATATATATATATATATATATAAAAGAATAACAGCAGTTGTGAAGGTTGAGATGGACATGATAACAGTCCTCATGATGAGCATTAGTCCTTCGAACCAAGACGGGTAAAACTTTGTTCAGACCAGTAATTTTTTCAGTTATTACATATGTGTATTTAGAACTATGTAATTTCATTTCGAGGACTGTGATGATATATAATGTGTTTTCTGATGTGATGTTATGATGATGTCTTGAACAGACTACATTGTATCATTGATATGTTTTGCTATCAAATGTTAATGATTATATCATAAATGTACCTATTTCTTTTCTTAAATCTAACCAAGTCACTTTTCCATCTTTACTAAATGTTTTAATTTATGATAAGGGTAGATTTATTGTTGAAGATTTTGCCTTGTTAATGCATTCTTGCCATGCCATTTCAATTAATTTACTTTCTTCTTTCACAGATGAGGAGCGAAAATGTGAAAGAACTGGGCCTTCCAAGTGTGTCAAAGGATCAGCCTGACTGTCATGGAAAATAACATCTCCATCTACATCCATGTGCCACCAAATACCTTCGCCTGGCAGAAGAAAATCAGCAATTCTTGATAAATGACCTTGAACAAGTTGTGCATTGTTACATAGAAGACTCTTTGAGAAAAGTGTCCTTGGTCTGTCTGGAAGAAGTTTCGATTGACTACTGATGTTAGAATCCTGTTTTTGGAAAGAATCTGATCGATCATCGTTGTCTTGTTTAGCTTTGAATCTAATTATGCAATTTTCAATAATTTGTCCGGGTTTTCTGTTTGTTGTTCGTTCTGAAATTGACCTGATATCTCCGAATCCTCTCTCTTCTTGCTCAGTTAGGATTGTCTTGGTGTTAAATATTCTATAAATTACAGGAAGGTGGGAAACGATGCTGTGGAAATGGCTTCCAAAAAATTTCCTCATGGTCATTTTCTTTGGAGATCCAAATACTGTTTTGGCTATGACACCAAACTTGAAACATGCATTGAACAATCTCAATATTTGTCGAGGGTATCGTTTTGACTCTGGGCTGTAAGCTATGCTTATGATGTCAATTAAGGCATTGATCAGTTCTAAAATGCTCTCTGAAATATTCCCCTCGTCATGTTTCATGGTAATAAACATTGCTAATTTGACAGCATAAAGCCGGGCATCTGATCACTTGATTTGGTTTTTTTCTCCAATAGTGTTTGAGGCAAATTTTTCTAAATCCTGCCTAGCTTCTAAATTTTCTATATGGTAAGGAAGTTCCTCGATCAAGTGTTGTATTATGTTTGTTATATCATGGAGAGGTTCGCAACCCAGTATCTCGTAATCGTCAAAGTACAGCTCTTTGGATGATTTTGTGGGTGACTTTAACATGAGGGCTGGTGGTCTACAAATACCATGTAAAATATCATTTAAATGTTCTACAAGTTTTGGCTTTGTTTCATCTGTGATTTCGACTGATCTTGCTTCAAGTTCCTCCTCAAGTTCTTTTTTCTTTAAATTTCTGAAAAGATATAAGTCTCCTGAGAGACTTTTCTTCCAAAGAATCCCCTGTTGGAGCAAATTTTGACGATCATCAAGAGACATTGGCAGTATTTTCCAAGTACATAAAAAATTGGTATGGTTCCTTGTTTCCACTCCACAAATACAACTGTAATGTCCTCCACGTTGTTGACCACACTCAAATTGTCGAGCTGGTCCATCTCCACTAAAGATCCTTAGCTTATCATATAAAACAATATTGTCTACTGTGATTCCATTCTGTATATCTTCAATATCTTTTATCCTTTCGTCTATATACATTATCTGGTCCTTGTCTGTACTAGCTATAGAGGTAAAATGTAATACTTATTGATATTGTATGCAATAAATGTAGTCAATCTACATATTCACCACAGGAACAAATTGAAATTTACCACTTTAGAATATGTTGCTCTTGTTATCAGGAGGTAGTTAATTGAAAAACAGAGTAGTCACTTTATACTGCAGCTGGGTTTTTTTGTGCAAATTATTCTTAAATCGTTAAACGCTTCTGTGGTGTAATTGTTACTGTGCTCACCTGGAGTGTGATGATCGTGGGTTTGAGCCCCAATTGGATCAAACCAAAAACTATGAAATTGGTATTTGTAGCTTCTATGTAAGCACGCAATATTAAAGACTGAATCAGAATAATGTGTCCGAGTGACATGTCTACCTTCAGTCTGTAGTAAAATAACACTGGTCGAGAGGTTTGTTCAGCTGTCCTTTTACGTGAGGTGGTCGTTGAGGCAAGTTTGACTGTACATATATATATATTTAGTGGTAAAATGCACTTACAATCTTAATTTGTGTGAATAGGATCAACTAGAAGTCTATTAGTTTTATTATGTGTTCTGTACTTTAGTGCCATGTTAAATTTTGGAAAACATTTCAGAAAATTATAATACACCTTAATTTTTTTTAGCTCAACTGACCAAAAGGTTCAGGTGAGGTATTGGCATGACTTTGCATCTGTCTCTAATTGACTACACGTCCCAAGGTTTTACATCAATCTTATTTTTACTTTTGTTTTTCACCATGCTTGAATACCTGATTGAAAATAGAATTCTTGTGCTGTAAATCAAGTTTTCTATGTTCAGTACTATTAATATTTTGAGACTTTGCTACTATGCTGATCCTTGTTGGATCAAACCAACGACAAAATATTAATATTTTCTACTGCTCCATCGATCAAGCACAGTATATTAGAGTTAGATGTATGATGTAAAAAAATGAGGCCATTGTGACCTACCTTGAACTAATATATCCAAGGTAAAGAAGTGTTTTTTATTACTTTTGTTTCCAGAGCCACACTTTCCTTTTTATAGATTGATACAAGTACATTAAATGAGCATTGTTTGTATAAAGAGAACATGTGAGAAATGATCATCAATATTTCTATTTCCACAAGTTTTTCAGTCTTGTATAAATAATTTGTTTATAGTGTTTAACGCCACTTGCAACATTATTTCAGTTCTATCATGGAGATCAGTTTTATTGGTGGAGGAAATCGGGGTACCCAGAGAAAACTATTGACCTATCGCAAGTCACTGATAAAACTTTTATCACATAATGTTGTATCAAGTATAATGTATAAATATTCGAAAGTTCGGTAATGATGTCCTACAAGTTTGAAATGTACCTGATTGTCCCAATATATATAGTTGAGGTCTTTCTACTATTGCTTGCACGTTGACTAATTTTTTTTGTTGGTATTTTGATTTATATTCTTCGTCGGTCAGAAAGTTTGCCTTATCGTAAATGTACGACACCATAAAACTGACATAGGTATGGTTTAGTACATCCGAATGGTCATGCCATACTTTAATATTTCTGGTTCTTTCCAGAGACTTCAATTTTTTTCTTAATGTTTCCTCATCGTCATCTTTTTCTACTTTTTCTCCCATTCTCTGAAATCTTGTTTTTATTGCATCTAATGATATGGAGGTATAGTGGTCATCTGAATAGATATTCAAGATGCTTGCAGCATGTAGACGTTCTGTTTCTGATTCTATGATGTCTTTTAGGGGTATTTTTTCCCATACACTGTTGTTTGAGTTGATGTCAGTTTTCCATTGCTACCAATAACATTTTTCTCAAACGATTTTGGAGCTATGTCTATTCCTGTTTTAATAATTCCTTGCTCCACCTTTTTTTTAACAACTTCTTTCAGAACCTTGCCAAGTCTTGGGGTTGGAAATGACACTCGTGATTTCAGTGCTCTTTTCTTTGATCGTCTTATTCTGTGTAATATGTCCCTACCACTGACTTTCGTATGCGTATTTAATTGATTGACTTCTATGCCGTTGTCTTTGGCAAAATTCATGAGCACTTGCCCACCATTTCCAGGTGTGTCGTTGGATGTTGATGATGTTAGATTATATTTTGTTGCCAATTTTGTCCAGTTTACTACTGCATTTTTGGGTTTTTGTTTCATTTCTTTCAGAAAGGTATCTTTGTCAAAAGAGTAATTGATGTATTTACCATGGTGTTTCTTTGGTTTTACTTTACCGTTTAACTCCTTTTCATTTCTTTTTAGCATCTGATTTGGATTGGTAGCAAAGTCCTAAACGTTCTCTTTCATATTGACTGTATGATTTTCCCATAGATAATAATATTGTTGCGTCTTTGTCATTTTCTTCTATTGACTTGGTAATACTTTGTTTTGTTTGTCGAACTGATTTTTCAACTTTTTTACCCTTTTCTTTTGAAGATTCTTGTGGCGATAGATTATGGGCCTCTATCATTGCTTTTTGGAAAGTATGGCCAAATTCTTTTTCAAAAACTGGGTTAAGAATATTAACCATTGATTTTGCCACTTTAATGCCTTTATTACTAGGATTTCTAGATATTGTTTGTTGACAAATGTTTGTTGTTAAATCCTGAGACATTTTATATGCATTTTTTGCCTCTAAGGGAACTGATTGGTGTTGAATTGAATATTCTAAATCATGAGTATTACACTCGTTGCAGTTTTCAAGCTGATGTCCATGTTTTTGGCTATTGGTCAATTGTAGCCAACTTTGGAGGGAAAAATGATTGATGAATCTTGATTTTTCACCATTCTTATTGTTGTTCGTATAATAAGTGTTCTTGTAAACATAGTTCTGTACAAGTGGCACTTTCTGACAAAAATATATGTAAGAATGTATATGCATTTTAGGAAATTTTTGCATAAATGTAGTATAATTGTCATATGGTACATTGAGCGGCAATGAATTGTTATATTGTGCTTTTATACTGTCATTATCACTTGCTGAATTAAAATGTTCAATTTGAGCCTTGTCTTTTGTTGCTCTCGCAAGTATAACTTTAGCAAAATTGCAATAATTCATCCTGAACTGACTGAATCCTGATGACAGTGATGTAGAAATTAAAAGCAAGGAGATGTTATGGTATGGCAATTAATATTAGCAAAAGCATAAAAAGGCTGCAACAATTCCAGTGGATTATGGAAACCCTTAAATTATATGAATGAAACGGCATTTTAAATGATTGGATGGAAAAGATCATCGATTCCTGTTTCTTCCTGTCATGATGGCTGCCTGACGGACCTCTTTCTGACAGTGGGACCTGATATCAGAATATTGTATAAAACCAGAGGCTCCCAGGAGCCTGTAATCGCTCACCTGGATCAAAGCTGCTTTCAATAACAACGCAACTGCACTGTGGTGCGCCATCTTGGTGGGAGAGTGTGACTGCAGGACATCATTTGGAAAAGGATCATCGAATGACAATTCCATCAAAGTTTGGTTCTANATTTAATATATAATGAGTCAATCACAATTTTACAGCTGTGTTATTTCCATTGGATAAAAAGGATGGACTTGGTGGGAATGAAAACTATACTTGTGGCACATACCCTCCCCCCTTTTTTCCCAGATTGGTGATTCCCTTTTATAAACTACACAATACTACATGCATGTATAATGTAAACAAATTAAATGCACACACAAGTTTTAAAAAGATAGTCAATAGTGTTTTATTTGCACCAGAAAGAATGTATATTGTGTGAACTGAAGTGATAAAAAATGTGTGAAGCAGACGACATTTGGAATGACTATTGCATTATGATGCAGTCCTAATATTTATAATCTATCTGGACTCAGAAAATTGGATTTAGAGATGAGATAATAAAATTCAAAAAGTAATTTCGGATTTTTTTAATAGTATGAAGCAGAATAAAAATAAATAAAATTGCATTCGTATTTAGCGCCGATACAACATAATTGTTATCTCCCTTGTTCTGTTTCACCGGATCAATTGAGCGTTTTATTTTTTACAATGGCATACTTATATTGACTACTAATTGAGGGTGTACTACTTTGAAAAGAAAGTTCTAGATATTGTGTTGCAATAAAGTATCAGTTTAAAACATATTCACAGCAGGGGTATAATAAAATTACATAATTTATCTACGAGATCAACGAAAAACACGACAGAAGACGACAGTTCACAATTTTTACGCTGTTGACAAACAAAATTGGTCAAACGCACACTTTCAGGTCGTCTTAATCTTTATTGTTAGCTTCGTGGTTGCTCTCGTAGCACTTTTCTGAAAAATAAACAAAAGGGCTTCAAGAAAAAATTCGGTTTTTTGTTCAATTTTCACTCGAAATTCTAGAACTTTTCGAAATTAGTTCAGGCATATGTGTAGTGCTGAATTTGGTCACGTGACCATGTTGATTTACAAATAAAATATGTTTACTTCCACAAAACCAAACTTTTACTGTCTTTTTAGAAGCTTAAACAAAATGTTGACATAAGATATCGCACTTTGTTATGTTAAACCCACTTATTTTATTTTACATACTAGGACCCCCCTTTTTAGTGCATGCAATCTAAGGAACAGCCTTAACATACCCGCGTATATTATCGTTCAAATGAATACGAGTTATTAATATTTTATTAAGTTCAGTAATCGTAGGAGGCAACAAATCTATCCCTACCCCTGATAAAATTGATTTTGCGCCTTTTGTTTTCAATAGACAAAATTTTACTCAACTTTGATGATATTTTTATAATGAATTTATTAAAACTATAGCATTTACGGAAAATTAAACCCATTGCATCATCAAAAAACATATTTTGTAGTGTAGATTGCAGAAAAATGGAATATTATGATTTTTGTCGATTTTAGCTCTATTCAGCCCAAAGCGCGTAATATCTTTTTCATAATATAAATTGATAATCAAATTATACATCTGTCGTGTGAAGTTATGTTATGGAGACATTGTAAAATACAATTTGTCCTCGTACCATCCTGTATAGGGCTTCTAGCGGCAAAATATTACCCCTTACCCTGCCGAAAATCGCATAATATTTTCTCATCAGTTAGTTCGTGGGCTAGCATAACCCCCCGTACACCCCCACCTTCCATGTTAACATATTGTTTTAAGTCCTCCTATATATCCTCTTGACGAAAAAACATGTTGGCATTGAAAATTTTGGGACGAACTTGCCGCTTCAGGCTAATATTTACACCCTTTCGCAGCTTTTTGAGGTTTTTTGATTTTTTTTCATTTTTGTCTTTGCGAGCATTAAATGTATACTAAACAGTCTTGAAGGTATATCAATATGGTATCAAATGAAAGCGTATGGTATTAATATTCAATTGAATACAAGATATATGCACTTCGTGGCTATCAAATTTTGTCAGACGTGAAAAACCTATCCCTCCCCCTTCCTGAAATGACAAAAAAAAAATCCCATAAAAGTTTATATAAAAAAATATTTCGTACTAAATTGCAATCTTTTTTTTTATACTAAGCCAAATAAATATATCAGATTTAATAAATCAAGCACTAGTAATCCTTTATGAAGTGATTTATTTTTGGTCAAAATACTTGAAAAATGGGATATTTTCAATTTTGCCGATTTTCACAGGATTCTGTTTATATCTTAATTTTACTAATAAAATAAAGGATACCACATCATAATGACGGTTGATTTTTGTATCTGGGTCCTATAACAATGTAAAAAGGGAATAAGTATGTTCCTTCTACCAACTGATTAATAAATAAATAGCAAAATATTAGCCCTACCCCTCTAACAAACACGCAAAATTGATGAAACTCGGTTTATTTCCTTAGAAACATGGTCGGGAAGGGTAAAATTTGTATTTGTCCTGTAAGATCTTTCAATTCTTTATTTAAGCAAATCATATGAACATCATCTAAGAGGGTTTAAATTCTACCAATGTCAGAAAACAAGAAAAATGGGCAATTTCTGATTTTCAGAATTTCTACAGAATATTCCTTATTGGCCAGTTTTATCTGCTTTATGGGAATTTTTGTCCAATCAATATAGTTTTATCTGAATGCTGAATGTATTAGCATTTATTTTAAAAACCATTAACCCTCATATATGCATATTATTATGCCCATTTTAGCCAAATTCCCCTTCCTCTACTTGAAAACTGGGACAAATATACATGATTTACTCAATAGTTCCATATTTCAGTTTCATTCTTCAACAAATGACATGAACAATGAGTATTGCAAACGGCCAAACAGTATTGAAAATTGGCGAAACAGTTCTCACTAGTCTTCCTCTTCACTATCAATCAACGAGTATAAAACATCGTCGAATTCATCATCACTTTCATCGCTTTCTATCAAACCTGCAATATTTTCCTCGACTATAACGTCGGAGAGTTGTCGTGTTCACCATTGACGCAATATCGTGCGTAACGTCATCTTGGATGACATTACTTCCCTATCGTGGGTAACATCTAAATTTGAAATAAGCAAATTAGAAAACATGTGCCCTTGATAAATTGTGGATGGGTCAATTTTGTTCTTTGGGTTCACAAGAGGTTGAACTATATCATATGAAAGACTGCGATCTCTTGTGATTTTTGTTTTGAAATTAAAAGCATTTTTATTTGAATAATTTGCAATCTCTTCCTTTTTCTGATTTACTACATTTTGATATGCATTGGTGAATACAATTTAGCAAATCCATACCATTTCTATAAAAGCATACTCCCATTTTTCGTTTTCTTAGGTACATATACTGGTAAACATTTATCAAACCTGATCTTCAACAAACGCATCCTGAGCCATTTAGAGCCATGCTCTAAGTTTTTAATATCTATATCTGAAATATTAAACTTATGATTTTTTAATCTTAATTTTAACTTTTTCTCTGGTATTTGTCAAGCAAATCAGGTAACAAAATAACCTTTTCATTCAAAAAATAATTCTGGAATAAATATACTTATTTCTGTAATGTATAAAGGTCTACATTATGCTGTGATACAGAATCATCAAAATAATGCCTATCTAAACATGTATTTATGTGCCGAAATGTCTGCGGGGTCGTCATGGACGTGATCGTATGGTGGTTGGATTTCTTGTTTAAGTGGTTCACCAAATGAACAATCACACACACCATCACCACCAACCCCTCTCTCTCTTTCTCTAATTCTTTTCTTCATTCTCTGTTCTTCAATTTACACATATTAATGTAATACATATTCATATGCATGCATGCTCTATCAAATAATGTTGTAACTTATTGTATATAGGAGAAGACTTCATAAGTTTGTTTAACTTGTGTCTTATCCTTTTTGTATATTTTATTTGAGCAAATAAAATATGTTTAAACTAAACTACCTATGAAATTTCACCCATCCAAACATGTATTTATGTACTGAAAAGTCTGAGGGCCGCCGACGTGATCGTATGGTAGTGAGGTTTCAACTATCTATGCAGTCTGCATATCACCACTGATGTTGTGAGTTCGAATCTTGATCATGGCGAGGTGTACAACATCATGTGATAAAGTTTGTCAGTGTCTTGCGACAGAC
>MJUT01049532.1:110811-135042 GCA_002080005.1 Gigantidas platifrons | reverse complement strand
GTATGTGTATACAAGGATTTATATAAATCCTTGGTGTATAGTATCTAAAGTACAAAGAGAACAATAACTCTCCATTCCTTAAAACTAATGGAGAGTTTGGACAATAGATTTACATAACAGGTGGATTTTAAATTATGCAACTGACCAATCAATGATTACCATTTGTGATGTGAGGAAAATGATAGGGACGCAAATCCTACATAGTTTTAGTGGAGTTCGTGTTACTCGATCTTTAGTTTTATGTGTATGTTTTGTAGATCGTTGTTTGTCCTTTTGTACTTTTTCTTTTGGCCATTGTGTTGTCTGTTCTTCTTCGATTTACGGATTTTGATTACCCATTTGGTATCTTCAAACTCTTCTTAGACTGCAATGTTAATAATCTATTTGATATTCATCAACCGAATTTAAAAAGATATTAATTAAAACAGACACTAATTGAGATTTCTATTTTGACTTTCTTCAAATTAAATAGTACATGCTTATTTTAAATCATAAAAAAGTTATATAAATTTTACATTGAAAAAGAGGTAAAATCCCGAGAATCCATGTTGGATTCATCTCCTTTGATGATCGAATGCCAGGATGTGTGATTAAGATAATTACGAGACGAAGTTGATTGATGTATGGCTATACTATAAGCTATGATGTATCTATGCAGTGCCGGATTAACCTATAGAATCGGTATCGAGAGAGCAGAGTTTGAAGTATGTAGTTGACTGGGTGTCTACTAGGAAACTGTCCTCCACCTAATTCGGCGAATTACCACTTCTTACCTGTTCTTACCTCTATTTCATATTTTAAGTTTGTGGATTAGACACAAATATAATTAATTGTTAAAATTTGCAGAAAAGGGGCAACACAATTTGCAGAAATGTCATCGCTAATAAATATAGTGAATTTTTTAATAAGATAGTTTGTCTGGCGGATGGTTGGCACATTTTTTTTAATGAAACACGATTTAATGAAACCAAATTTATTTAAATCAATTAATAAAACACATATACATTCACCAATAATTTTAACAACTAAAAAGCATACATTTACATACATACGAAAAGAAAGAAATCTAATACCACATTTCTATCATTTAAATATTAAATAAATTCATTAATTTAAATATATTTTATTGTCTAAATAATGACAATTAATACGCCATTGTACAATAGTCGCGGGGAAAAACAAAGGTCACAATGCAAGCAAAAGATCAAAAACTGTTTTATTTGTTTTTGTCACTTTGCATAGCATCTTTGACTCTTACTGTCTTATATGACTATTCCATTTTGGCAATGTCTGACTTATTCTTGATCACATTGATTTTAGAGTTCTCCTTTTTCCTTCACTAGTATGTAACCCATCAGGTGTCCAGACAGAATTAACCTTGTTAGTGATGTTTTATGGTTACATGCCATTTAACTGTCTTAAAAGTTCGTATCTGAGTTTTACGAGGTTTTCAGTTATGAACATTTTGTCTTTATTGCCCTTTAGCTTCCTTTTGTTGCTGAAAACCATGTGTCGCTAACTGTAAATGAGGAGCCTTACTATGATGAATATTTTACCATCCTTGGCCTCGCTTATTGGGTGTGATCTACCTATATGATTGTCTCTAACAACCATTTGTCGCTGTCTGTAAGATGGAACCTCACTATAATGGATATTTTACCATCCTTGGCCTCGCCTATTGGATGTGATCTACCTATATGTTTGACATCTAATGGCACATTTATTTCTCTATAAAAGATTTTTAAGACAATACCATCTGTATCCAGGGCCTCCAAGAGACATTTTGCAAGGCGGAACAAGACTGTTTTATGGTCCCGGGAACAGACGGAGACTGAGACTCAAAATTTAGGATTTGAGGCCCAATACACCTGAAAGAGAGTAAATATATGTTATATAATGAAATGAGGGATACAATATTTTTACAAATGTGAGTAATGGTCCACAACTAGAATTCAGAAGTTTAAGTGAATTTTACATAATTATTTTTCTAAATAAACTAAAAATAGTTGAAAATACCCACCACCACCCTAAAAAATTAAAAACCAAAATAAAACGTCAATTGCTAAGGCTTTGGGACCCTTCAATGATTCACATGCCCCTTCTTGTGTCTTTGTCCCCTGATCAGTGTACCGGGTGAAACTTGCATAGGCTATGTATCAAGTGATTGAATAATGTTACCTTTCTGATCAGAGGGTACCCTAAGTTTGAGAAAACGAAGACTGGTCTCTTTCTTGCTCTTCCAATCTCATGTCAATTAAATCAATTTTAGCTTTTAGTTTTTAGGTTGCATAAGTTTGCCAACCTTTTCTGCTATGATAGGTATAATTGATGCAGTGAAATCTGGATTGCTAAGGGTAGCACAAAACACATCCGAAAGCTGAACAACCGTATCAATCGTGAAATTGGCAACAATGACATTTTCGAGTGATTTTGACAGAAGCGGGAAAGTTCTAGGTTATTTCTCGAGTTGTTTGTCAGATGGTGAATAGCCATCTGGACTCTCCGGATTGTTTCTTTTATCTAATACCAAACATATATTGAGACATTTGAGTAGTTGTAAGATCACGTTCTGAGTGATCCGCCATGTTTGTTTTTGTTTGTGATTCCATTGTTGTATCTGTATAGGTGACATACAATTTACTTATGTATAATATTTTGTGGTTTCTTGGCTTTACAGACGCTTACGAATGTTAGATATACATATATGAGCCATTATCTTTTTGAATATTACACTTTAAATACAAATTTCTCCCTTTTCCATCTTCCGCTACAAAATTAGCATGCCTTCATGCTCAAAGGCATATAATGTTATCAAAATAAATTCTTTGTTAATGTAGTGACGGCAGTGAGTTGGAATATTATTAGATCTGCCTAGCTTCTATATGATGCATGGTTCGTCGTGTATTCCTATATCCAGAGGACCAGTTATGGAGTATCTACATCATAAACGATACAAAATAGCACCTTTTTATTATTATTACCAACACCAGTGGTTTTACTACATGTACATTAGATTCGGACGTTACGTGATTGTGTTAGTTCCCGAATGAAAGCATAATGTTGACAGACGTCGTCGGACGTAACGTCCAAATTTAGCTGCACTCTTCCGAAACCTTTTAAGAATATTTGGCCGCTCTTGAACCATTGTGTCAATTGGCATAGTGCTTGACTCTGGCGTCAATGGTCGAACCGGATCCGGTAGATGGGAAGTTCCGCCGAATTGCCAGTGAGTGGCCGCGAGAAGTTCCGGTCGATGACAAGTTCCGCAGAATTTCCGGCGAGAGGCCGGGTGAAGGCTACGCGTTCTATCATATCTATGCCGATCTAAAGGTAGAAATGTTAGCATGTTCCACCACTGACGTTGTCCTTCAGGGCCAGGAATGTCTACCATAGGAAGTCGAATATGTGCTTCCACAATGTTACCATAATTAACTACGGACTTTAACAATGGTGGAATTGATGACATTGGTAACATTGATGGGACGTTTGGAAAACTTCTTGTAGGAGTGGGGGTCAGAAATCGACTCGCATTGTAAAATACACCGCGTAGCATCAATGGGTGGATAACAGAAATTGACAATGGAGTATTTGGTGACGTATGTCCTTCGTTAAATTCTTTAATATCTTGTTCAAATAGTGAGATGTCCATGTGCCCTAAATCCACCACTAAAATTGCCATTCGTGCCACTGTAATAGGCTCATTCAACGATAAATCTGACATGCTAGCAGACTTCATAGTTCTTCCTACAGACATGGGAATGTTGTAGTTATCCATAATTTAACCTATAGATAAATGAATGTGACTGATTTAATAAAATTAGAGGGTTGTATTTGTTCCTCAAGAATGTATTTAAATTATTGTATATTTTTCATGAAACGTCCACCAGTGACGTCCTTCCATCATTCCTTACTTATCAGCGGGTTAGTAACTAGATTAACACGACGGGTGCCACTTGCGGAACAGGAACTGCCTAACCTTTCGGAGCACCTGAGTTCACCCCCAGTTTTTTGTGGGGCTCGTGTTACTCGATCTTAGTTTTAGGTGACAGTTTTGTAGATCGTTGTTTGTCCTTTTGTACTTTTTCTTTTGACCATTGTGTTGTCTGTTCTTCGATATACGGATTCTGGTTACCCCTTTGGTATCTTCAAATTCTTATCATATACTCTTTCAAAATCGTCAATTATGCAATAAATTCCCTATTCGTACATTTTACCAACTATTCATTAGTGATGACTACTAGTATCTAAATTGACGCTACTTTCAACAATATTTCAGTTATATCGTGGTATGAATTTTCTTAAGTGTAAAAATCTGGTAAGAGTGAGTCCAAATGTTGTTAGAGTCAAGACAGTAAAGCAAAATAACAGAAGTGGTGATTCAACAAAATCTTACATGTAAACATACATGTAATTGAATGTCAGAAATTTCCACTGTTAAAAAAGGTGAATGCCAGCTTTTAAAAAAACCCAATATATTTAAATTCACAAAACGTAAATAAGAAGAGTTTGAAGAAACCAAAGGGGTAATCATAATCTGTATATCGAAGAAGAACAGACAACACAATGGTCAAAAGAAAAAGAACAAAAGGACAAACAACGATCTACAAAACATACATATAAAGCTAAAGATCGAGTAACACGAACCCCACTAAAAATCCGGGGTGATCTCAGGTGTTCCGGAAGGGTAAACAGTCCCTTCTCCACCAGCGGCACACGTCGTGTTAATCTAGTTACAAAACCGGTAATAAGTCGTGAATGAGGAAAGGATCGACAAGTGGAAATTATCCGTGGTCATTTGTGACACAGATATTCCATAACGGTCAACCAAGTCATGGTGGCGACCGTAAAACTTACAAGTAAAAAACCCGCATCGGTGGTGTAATGGTTAGCATGCTTGCTTCGAGTGTTGTAGATCGTGGGTTCCCGACTCAAACAGGTCGAACTAAAGGCTATGCAATTGGTATTTGTTGCTTCTTCGCTAAGGTCTTTAAAAACTGGTTCACTCAGAATCAAGATAATTTGTCCACGTGGGGCGACATGTCAACATGTGGACTGTTGTTTCAGTGACCTAACACTATAAAAATCCAACTAAGTGTGTTGGTATAGTACAATGCAGACCTCATCATCATCTCATTGAAAATTAACTTGTTCTCGCCATGATATAGCTGAATTGGCGTTAAACAACAATCACTCACTTACTCATATTCTGTAAATCATACCATATATTTATATCCTGTTACAGTAGTTTGTATTAAAAAAAAACTTATTCAAACAATCAGAGCTTAGAACATATACTAACGTAGTCCTTTGTAAACAAAAAAAGTTCCTGACATACTTAAGAAGATGAGTACAATGATAGTGTTACATATATACAAGACTAAAATGTTATTCACGGATATATTTTGATATTAAATTTCTTCCAACTCATCTGGGAAATATATAATAGCATTGGAAGAAATTTTATATTGAAATATTGTCCAAGGATAATATTTTATATTAAAATTAATCCGCCGGAAAGAATATTATGGGGGATAAAATAAAATGTTACAATCCATAATGATAAACAGTGTTCTATAATATATATGTTTTGTTTAACTCGTCTCTTCCAAATGGCACAACTCGACTTAAACAGCCTTGGATGGTCGGAAAGCGATGCAGTTGAGTTGATTCAAGACCACTGGTGGATAGGCGAATGCTTCATTGTTTAAATATGGGATTTCCCAAGCGATACTATAAAAAATCTCGTTCAAATCCGAGAAGCCAAATCGAAGATGGAATTTTTAAACGACTGTTTGATACAGAAAGGGAAATTCTTTGATGATATATCAGCGGTAGTCCATACATTTCCATAAAAAAAGGGGGGGGGGGGTGTGGCACGTTTTGCTTAAAGAAAAATTATTTGATTTCAAAACAATTTAAAGAAAAATCAAAAGATACCGAGGCGCAATTCAAAGCGAAACTTACAAATCATGGTAAAAAGAACAACGGCAAGCACGTTTTTATCAGTCTATGACTTAGCTAAAAAAAAGGGGAGGTGTAAGCGTACTTTTATTCCGGCGTGTATAATTTCCGGTTAGGGTTAGGGTAAGGGTTAACATGGAAAATATAACCTAGTGCAATAATTCCTCTGGAAATTATACACTAGTGTAACTTGTCCTCTGGAAAGAATAACTGTTACAGAGGTCTCTGTCCGCATGGATCCACCTATGTATGATTAATCGAGAAAATAGTATTGTTAGTAATTTGTTCAAATAAATTAGAAAATATAAATAGCATATTGATAATGTTATAACAAATCATTAACATGTTATAACAAATCATTAACATGTTATAACAAATCATTAACATGCTATAGCACATCATTAATTATATAATAGTTACTTATGTATAGGGCATTATCGTGATTTATAGACTGCCCAATGGACAGTAGTATTGACAGAAACATTGATAATGCCTGAGCCGCAGGCGAGGGCATTATCAGTGTTGAAGTCAATACTACTGTCCCAAGGGCGGTCTATAAATCACGATAATGCCCTATACATAAGTAAATATTATTTTTATTTCATTGAAGGAAATAAGACTTTATAAATAATTTTTGGTCATTTTGGTACATTGACAACTGCACGATCTCCGTTGCGTTTTAAAAAGGGGACGCAACTCTAAAACGTCGAGCTGTCATTAACATGATAATGCCCGCGGGCATTATCATGTTAATGACTGGTAGATTTCTTTAACGCAGATTAATGCATGACACATGACCATGTCTACACCAATGAAAAAGTGGAATTGAGAACTGATATGAAATAACATGTTATAACAAATCATTAACATGATATAGCAAATCATTAACATGTTATAACAAATCATTAACATGTTATAACAAATCATTAACATGCTATAACACATCATTAACATGTTATAACAAATCATTAACATGTCATAACAAATCATTAACATGATATAGCAAATCATTAACATGTTTTATCATATATTTAGTGGCAAATACAGTAGTTTTGAATATTTGATAAAGTGCCAGATGCCTACCCTTTATCATACCCCTACCCTTTATCGTACCTCTACCCTGTATACTCTCCTGCTTAAATATATGATAATGTGTATAAAACATGACAAAATCCGTATCATATGCCGTATCATCCCGACATACCAATATCATCCAGAGGGCCTTTATTCTCTATATTACAAACCATTAACATGTTATAACAGATTTGTATTTAGTTATATATGCATGTAACATAATAATAATTAACATGATTTAAAACGACTAGAGTTCATTACAAAATTGTCGAGTGCAGAAACATCATTGTGCCACAGGAGTCGGAAGTTCTATCAATAATAAGGTATAGGGGCATCTCGAAGATCGCTGGGTAACTATTAAAAAACATAGTTGCCCGGCGAATTTCGAGGTGCCCCTATACCTTATTATTGATAGAACTTCCGACTCCTGTGATTGTGCTTGTATGAGTGAACTTTCAATTTGATTATGTAAGATTTGAGCAATTTTAAGGACGATTTTTTATAGACGTTTTTCAAATATATTACTCAGACCTACAGAAACAACACTTTCGTGAAAGAAATAATCATAATAGTACTTACAAATCTGGAGAACAATTCTGATATTCTCGCTTTGAAAATAGTTTGTAGAGAATTAATAATATGTTGAGTTGTGAAGAAATTTAGAACTGTGTGATTAGCTTGGTGGTTATCCGAAGACTGAGTTGACTAGAAACGCGGTACCAAAATATAGCGGTCTTTTGTGGTGACGTCACAATGGAAATGACGTTGTACACAGGGTATATTACAAGTGGTTTTTGGTGCAGCGTATTTGGCATATTTTTTTCCACCTTTAACGTGCTTTCTCTTTTTATTCTGGCGTTACTCAATCAACTACGTGACACAATCTTGTACATTTTGTTATTGTTCTGTGTCCATTAATTTTCGTTCTTTTGGAATTTCGAATCTATAAAAAATGAGTAATAATTTGTTAGCGATTTTGAAAATGCATGGGACAGGGTTCTAAGTGCCGGTGTGTTAGGTGAATCACAGATGGCAAAATCAGGCCGTTTCCCGCATTTTCATATGCCGCAATATTAAAAACAAATTTGGCGTCGATACGCTTGCTAAGTTTATCGGTAATTTTTCAAAAATTCACTTTTTTTTAAATAATAGAATTCCTGGTCAATTTGCGATGTGTGACATTTTACCCTGACACCATTTTCACATTCAATTCTCAAATTTCAATTTATTATGATATAAAACAGTGGTTCCTGCGTATGGTAAAAAAATATCATTCTTTCAATATCTATAATAACGGCAAAAACAAAAATAAAAACAAAAACAAAAACAAAAAACACCCTTGAAAACGTCGAAGGGGACACTATAAACAAATATTATTGTTGATGCGATGTGAAATTATAAAACTTCGGTCTTAAAGATAAGGGAAATACGTGTAAAATTTTCTGTTAATAAAGAACAAAATAAAGGTTCCCAATAGCTTCAAAGTTCAATGACCTTGATGCTCTGACGAGGAATATATGCCTAGGGCCCAGCAAGATATGTAAAATTAACTAGAATATATATATTCCATACATAATTCTGTCTGCATCTTGACAACGGTTGAATTAAAAACAATGTGATCAATAAAGGAATACAGAGCTGTCAAGGGTTTTTGATGTATCATTATCATAGTGCGAGCAGAGTGTCTTGTGGGCGAATACCCCCCCCCCCCATTCACCAGAAGCTGGTGACAATATGGTGATTCTACAGAACTGTTTTGTTAGTGGCTTAAACCTTGGCTACTATTTTTTTTTACCCGACAACACACTTTCCAAGGGCTGGTACATTTCCAAAGTACGAGAAACAGCCTCTTCCAAGCTAAGTCAACGTGCAAATACAAAACCTGTTACATACGTTGTGTTGTAGCAAATTATAACATCCTACCTATGATAATACCCGGGGGATAAAATTTGTGTACAATTTTTATCCTTCTGGGATAAAATATCTAAGAAATTTTATCCATTGTGTAAAAATAATATCCTTTCCATAGGATATTATTTCCTAAAAACTTAGGATAACATTTTTCTGATATAATATCCCAGATGGATAATAGTTGTACACAAATTTTATTCCTTGGATGATATAATTCTTTATTTGCATAATGCACCCATATGGGCCAAGCAAATACAAATAGAAACAACACATAGAAAAATATAAATGGTATTAAGTAGAAAAGGAATTTTATCCCAGAATACTTTAATTTATGTAAACAAGGGACAACATAAAAGTCTAAGAGATCAATATATATTTATAACATTAACATTTTTACAAAAGAAATACAATTAATTTAATTGAAATATTCGTATATACTAGACTGGCGTATTTTCTTTTCCGTGCATCTTTCACGAATAAGATTTCTTTAATTATCATAAGACATATTGAATAAAACGTTTAAGTAACTTAGAATATTAAGGATATAATATAAATGATATAATGTCCCATAGGATATTCTTTCATTAATTTTATATCCTAGGATATGATCGTTATTCATTTTATCCCTTTAGGATAATAAATCATTGAACTATTTAATCCACAAAGGACAAATTAGCTAAACCATTTATCTTTCATTAATTCTATATCCTAGAATATAATCATTGTTATTAATTTATCCCTTTAGGATAATAAATCATTTAAAGATTTTATCCTCAAAGGACAAATTAGCTATAATATTGTATCCAGCAGATAGGATAACATATGATGACTATGGTGTTTTTCCTTATTCTTTTTATCCATTTTAAAGCCATGAAAATATCCTTAAGGATATTTTGTCTCTAAAATTAAATCCCCTAGGACATTTTATACTAGGGATGATATTTATGATTACAGTGTCACAAAATACGCAAAATTTGATTTAATTAGTTTAGCCCTTTGTACCTTTGTCAAACCAGTAATACTATAGAAATCTAGATCAACAACTAAATCCTCAACATTACACTCAGAACTAGCAGAAGCTTCTGAAAAGCTATCTCACCCTTTACGTGCTGCAATTTGTGTACACATAAAGGGTTTTTCACCAGTACCTTATCCCATGGTATCTGATTTTGTATTATCACATTGTAGCTTTATATCATCTTCACCATGATGAGCACAACTAAATTCCCGAGAACATGCTGGATTAAAATGCAGAATGGAAAAGATTACATATAAACATTGGAAAAAACCAAAGTGGCAATCATGAATGGACAATCTAGAAATATAGGCAGCATTGGGCATAAAAATGACAAAGACAAACAAAACAAACTAGAGGCTCAGTGGGCTGTGCCTGTGTCGCTCACCTGTCATTTTGTTTTGAGGTAACTTTATATAGAACCTTCCATAGGTGCTTCCTTCAAAATTTCAATTAATTTGGCCAGATGGTTTTAGAGAGGAATTTTTTTTATCAGACAATCACAAACAAGAACTGCCTATGGCGGCCATATTAGCTGTATGATCGACACATATATGGAAATTGTGTCCACGACTCCCTTACATTATTTCTGCAAAGTATAAACTATTCATTCTGCCTCCTAGTTTCAGAGAAGATTTAAAAACAAATTGTCCAATCAGAAACAAGAATTTCCCATCGCGACCATGTTTTTTGTTCAATCGGGATGAAATTAAAACATCTTATAGAGGACCTTCCATAGCTGCTTCCAGTAAAAGTTTGCTTTTATTTTGGCAAAGTGGTTTCAGAGAAGATTTTTAGAAATCGACCAACCAGAAACAAGAATTGCCTCTGGATGCCATGTTTGTTAATGGATTTGGACAAAATTCACTATCTTGTAAGAGAACCATGCATAGATACTTCCTACCAAATTTCATTTGGCCAAGTGGTTTCAGAGGAGAAGATTTTTAGAAAACGACCAACAAGAAACAAGAATTACATATGGTGGCCATGTTTGTTAACGGATTGAGACAAATGTGCAGTCTGTATAAAGGACCTTCCATAGATGCTTCCTAACAAGTTTCAGTGTATTTGCCCAAGCGGTTTCAGAGGAGAAGATTCAATTGTGACGACAGACAACGGACGACGGACACCAAGTGATGACAAAAGGACATAAGGACAGAAGCAACAAAGTGGTGTAGATGTATAAATAAACAATCTAATTTAGTGTCCACTACAAGTTTCTGGAATAACTTCATTAGATACACTTAGAGTCAAACGATTGGAAAGTCAAATACTTTTTAACTTTTTAGGAGCAAGTAAAACAAAGAGCCAAAAGAGAATATATAGTCAAAATTATCTAAGGCTACCTATGAACGAGGGAGATTCACCTTAGTCTTAACAAACTATAATTGAACAGTAAATTTCAAACCTGAAAATTATTGTTAAACTTGTTCTTTGAAAAAAATAAAAATAAACAAATACAGTGTGTGAGTGAGTTATTGTTGTTTAACGGCAATTCAGCAATTTTGCAGCTATATCATGGCGAGAACAACTTAATTTTCATTGAGATGATGATGTCCGCTTTGCATAAGACCAACATGCTTATTTTTTTTTTATAGATTTTTATAGTGCCAGCTCACTGAAACAACAGTCCACAGATAGACACTTGGACACATTATCCTGATTCCGACCCAACCAGACTTTGCACTTTCTCCTTAATGCTCCGTGTTTAGCGGAAAAGCAACAAATAATATTTTTTTAGTCTCTGGCTTGACCCGATCTGGACTCGAACCCACGACCTAATGCACTCGGGGCGAGCACGCTAACCATTACACCATCGATGCGGTTGACTCTTTTTTTTTCTTTAAAGAATATATAATAAAATAAACAAATGTAATATAGTTTTCACACTTTCGCCTTATTTTAGGCAGCTCTTAATTCTTTATTACCTTTTCTTAGGACATGGCTGAGCATTCATCCAGCTATCGTTGGGAGATTAACAGCCCAACGATAACTAAACCCCATGCTAACTCACACCCCTATTGTAGCTTGAAAAAGGCGGAGAAGAAGACCGTATTTAAGTACCATATAGAAAAAAGTGGCCTTTGTTAGGCCAACATTTTATAAGCCACCAGACCCTTCCATTCAACAACTCAGACGGCTTGTACAGGATATGCAGCTTACGGAGTATGATTCAAAAGACTCCCTAATGATGGTTTTCATTTTTTATTATATATTTAAGGCTAGTAATAACGCTTAAGGGTTCCTGTTTGTGTTTGCTAAATATTAAGGAAAAGACCATAATAATTTATTAAAATCAGTCATATCCTTATCATATCATACTTCAGTTCATAACTATTCATTTCATCATCAGTTAACGTGATCACGTGCAATCATTTCACAAAGCATCATAATCATATCATGTTCATACTTCAGTTCATAAATATTCATTTCATTATTATCATTTACTCCTCTTGTCATTTCACATTATTCATCGATTGTTTTTTTTTCTTCTTCTTCTTCTCCACAGCTTATGTACTACAGAACACCTATACTGCCATGGGAGATGATTGCCTACATCATGAGATTCGCGCTACGACTTTTCGTGAATAAGGACTTAGTACGCGAATTCACATTACCTACGGAATGGGGGTCTCGGTGTACTAGACATACATGTCATCCTGCCTTCACACATAACGGAAAAGAGAAGACTGGTGAGGCAGCGTGCCATGTATAATGACGTACCCTACCATGAAGAATTGCGACGATACAGCGAAGAGCAAAAAAAAGGCGGGAAATTGGCTGAAGGCCATTGAGACAAATTATACAACACGTACATGTTGTAGTATTAAGGAGTTGCAGCAGATCAGTAGAGCACAAAAAAAAATACCACTCTTCTCTATTTTAACAGGAAAAGTTATGAAATATAATAAATATTTATAAAATGTATAAATAAAGAGGTTATTAATTCCTACAGTGATAAGATAATTAATTGATATCCTTTTAATTACAGGGAGAAAATGAGGCTGATCCTTGTGAGTGTTCTTTTTGGTCTAACCGCTCAGTTAGTGATGAAGGAAAATGTGATTTTCCAAAAGGTTAAAGAGATTACCACAGTTAGAGCAAAATGGATGGTTATTTTTGTGGAAGAATTACTCCCTTTTGAAAGGTTCCTGAATAAGACGCAATATATAACCATTATAGCCTTACGGGCTGTCCTCAAATTCCAGGCGTTAATTGCCAAATACAATCCTGAGAAGAAAAATTGGATATCGACGGCATTCGCCGCAAATAAATGTATTTATTTTCGTACGGTTTACACGTGGTATTGTACATGTGGTAGTGTTTACTATTGATTAGTGTCACGTGTTTGTATTTATTACAAATACGTTTTTCATTGGTGAATGCTATTTCATACCTGTATATAGGTATGAATACAGGCATTGCATGATTTCTCCGTTTAAGGTGGGAATTTGTTTTCATTATATATTAAAACTTATTTTTGAGTCATTCGACGCTCAGCCTTTAAGTAGTAAGCTTGTTACAATTACCGTACAAAAGTTCTTAGTAATGTCGGAACCCATTGAAGAAATTTTAGATCATGAATCTACACATAGACAAGGTGAGCCTCAGCCCCACCCCACCCCAAATCTGATCTAGTAGATACTTTCCAATTGTTTAAATCTTATTTAGACTTCAAGCTGGTTGATTTGAAGCAGGATTTAATTTCCGAGCAAGATAGTTTCACTCAGAAGGTTAAAGATGACATTAATCAAAAATTCAAGAAAGAGGGAAACAAAATTTAATTTTTGTTCAACGAGGACATTCTGAATGGTTTACACAAGCTTCAGAAACAAGTCACCAAGCCTATTGCTATTGATACAATGGCCGATCTTGTCAGCAAAATAAAAACCAGAAATAAGTTGATTAAAATTGCCGACACATCAACAGGGGGCTAGGCTACTGTTAGAGAATATGAGGATAATTCAATTGCTGACCATTCTGACGACGATAAGAAAATCAAGCAGGCTGATTCTAGGGCAGTCAAGGCTATTAAGGAGAAGTATAAATCCCGTCCTAGACCGTATCCCGTCCCACAAAAGCCAGAAACCGCACCAAATCCTGTGTTTGCCGAATCTTACAGTCGCCGTTCTGTACAGCAGCCACCCTTTCGTGGGAGCAGTGCACGGCGAGGACCGTGCGAATGGGACATCTGTTTCGCATGCAAGGAATATTGACACGGGAAGGTCAGCTGTCCCAACACAAATACCTTCAACTCCGGGTTGGCGAAAACGTGGACTGGATCAGGATATCAACGCCCCAACAGATTGTAAAGATAAGTATTCCTTTATTCCGCTTTTCCTGCGTGGGGAAGTGATAGTAACAGAGATTTCGATAAGTTCATTATTTTGAAAAATGTGGCACTAAAAATTTCCATAGGGTTAAAGGTCGACTCGCTAAACATGCCGAGTATTGGGAGAAAATATGTGCTAGCGACTTTGTATTGAGCACAGTCAAAGAAGGTTATATTATTCCTTTTATTAAAATTCCATGTAGGATGTTATTGAAAAACAATAAGTCGGCTATCGTAAATAGTGATTTTGTTGATAAATCAGTTTCTGAACTTCTTGCCAGTGGTTATTTGAAGGGGTTGCCTTTTACACCTTTCGTAGTCAGTCCCCTTAGTGTCGCTACTAACAAAGTTGGTAAACAAAGACTCATAGTAGACTTGAGCCTTTTGAACAAGTCCGTTCGCAAAGAAAAGCTCAAATATGAAGACTGGAAGGTCGCAATTAAGTTATTTAGTAAAGGGTGCTATACTTTCAAGTTTGATTTGAAAAATGGGTACCACCACTTTGACGTGTGCCCTCAACAGCAGACATATCTGGGGTTTTCATGGGGTCAGAAATATTGTTGCTTTACTGTTCTCCCATTAGGACTCCTCTCCGCGCCTTTTTTATTTACAAAGTGTTTGAAAACTTTGGTTGAGTTTTGGAGACAAGCTGGTATTAATATTTAGATGACGGACTTGGGATTGGCTCCAGTTTGAGAGATTGCTCACAAAACTCTGTCTTCGTAAGACACTCCCTTATTAAAGCTGTTTTTTTTATAAATGAGGACAAGTCTATTTGTACACCAGTCCAAAGTTTAGAATGGCTTGGCATTGTATGGAATTCTCTATATTACTCTTTACGTATTCCCGATAGGAGAATAGTTGATCTTGTTGATGCTTTGAAGTACCTTTTATCAAAATTACCTTTAATATAGCACGCCTTTTAGCTCAAGTAACAAGTAGAATTATTTCTATGTCACCTGTTATAGGTAATGTTACCAGGCTAATGACGACGTACTGTTATATGCCAATAGAATCAAGGTTATCGTGGGATAACGGCTTAAAGCTCGCTGACGATTGTCATATCAAAGGAGAGTTGTTATTTTGGTTAAATAGAGATCAAGCGATAAATATTAGAGAGTTGGCTTCGCACAGCCGTTCATCTGTTATTATTTATTCAGATGCTAGCAGTGTTGCTGCTGGGGCTCACACGGTTGAGCTGGATAGTAAAGTGTTTCATACTAATTGGAGTGAAAACGAAAAAAGTAATAGCTCGACATGGCGAGAGATGAGAGCTAAAGAACAAGCTATGTTGTCCTTTAAGGATGTTTTAAGGGTAAAACCTTAAAGGGGTTTACAGATAACCAGAATTGTATCAGCATTGTAAAGTCTGGTAGTATGAAGTTAGATTTGCAAGCTCTAGCTCGGTCCATATTCACGATATGTTCCGCAAAATGTATTTCCATCGATATCCAGTGGATTCCCCGTACCGAAAATACCAAGCCTGATTACATTAGCAAAATTGTTGATCATGAAGATTGGGGAGTCACATGTGAATTTTTTGAATTCATAGACAACATGTGGGGTCCTAATACGATTAATAGATTTGCTAACTCTGGGAACACTAAAGTCCGTAGGTTTAATTCCAGGTATTGGAACCATTCCTGTGAATCTGTTGATGTATTTACATAACATTGGGGTTTTGATAACTAGCTCGTACCGCCGATTTACAGCGTCTTGCGAACTATTAAACATTTGTTGTAAAGCAAGGGGGACTTTAATAGTCTCGAAGTGGCTTTCAGCGCCATATTGGCCTTTTATTTTTGATAAACATTTGGTTTATAGAAATAACGTTACTGAAATGATAGAATTCAAAAATACAAACAGTCTCATACAGTAAACCTTCCCCCATAGTAGATTAACCCGGGGGAAGGTTTGCTATGCGGAAGGTTTACTATACGACAACGGCATTTACAAAAAGGGTACAAACGACCGTTCTATATTTGGAGCAGAACCTTTCTATTCGCCAGTATTGGCTGTCAGGTTCAATGCTTAACTGTTTTTGAATATAGTTTCATAGTAATATGATCAATGAAGAATAATTTGATCGGTCATCTTTGTTATTGAGATGCGATGTGACATTAATGATTGAGTCTACATGTACATGTATAGGTATAGTGCAACTTGTGTATGTTTCACAAATTAACATGATTAGATAAATTTATTATTATATTTAGTTTATTTTCTTTTGAATAATATGTTCTGTTATTACATAATTATTTTTGACATATAGTCTTTAGATATGTGGACACAAGGTATTAGCATACATGTTTTTATCATGGTGTAGTGGACATGGTCGTTCGTATTCATACTCGGCCTATCACTCCCGTTAGATTTTATCATTTTCTTATTGTATATACGTTTTTCAGCAGTGTTCGAATCTCAAAGATGGAAATCTATAATGAACCATCCTGTCCATACCAACTTGGAGCCTTTATTGCAGGAGATGCCAGATTTTTGTTTACAGTCTAAAGCTGTCAACACCAGGAGATCTTACGAGGGCGCTTTCAACAAATAGTGTAAATGGTGTGTACCTTATAACATTTCTACCCTTCCCGCTTAAGATGTTAACGTTTCTTTATATTTAATGCCCTGGTCAAAGTTCAAAAAGTCTACAAGTACTATTAATGAAGCGTTTTACGCTATTAGTTGAGCACATAATATCGCTGGTGTCGTTAATCCATGTAATTCCGAGTTGGTGTCTTTTGTAAAAGAAGGCGCTTTGAGGGCCGTTGGTCACTTTGTAAGCAAATTTAAAAAAACTTTTACACCAGAAATTTTAAGACAAATTGCATTAGTCTATGGTAATGTTGATGCTCATCTTAAACATCTGAGAATCGCTTGTATGTGCTTGTTTTGCTTTTCAGGTTTTTTACGTTTTTCTGAATTGGCAAATTTAAAACGCAATAATATAATATTTTATTCAGATCATGTTAAATTAGTTTCAGAACAGAGTAAGACTGATGTATACAGGGAGGGCAAAGGCGTCATTATCTCTATAACTGACAATGCTACTTGTCCTGTTCACATGCTAAGGCGGTACTTAGCATTAGCCCATATTGAACCAGATAGTACTGATTTTATTTTTAGAAGTTTGACTTATTGCAAGGGTTCAAACAGTTACATGTTACATAAAAACAGCAAGCTATCTTATTCTACTGCTAGAGAAGTCCTTTTATCAGCTCTGCAGTGATTGGGTCTCGATAAAAGTAAGTTCGATCTTCACAGTCTAAGGGCTGGTGGCGCTAGCACAGCAGATATTGCAGATCAAATGTTCAAAAAGCACGGCTGGTGGAAGAGTGATAAGGCCAAGGACGGATATGTCAAAGAAAATTTAGAATCTAGAATGTCTGTCACCAAAAATCTTGGCATTTGATTTATTCGTATACTATTTTTGTTGTATATATTATTTTTGTTATTTCAGATAATTGTCGACATGACTTTATTTTCTTTACCACCCCTTTCACCCTTTCTTTGTTTTGATCGAAGCTTAGCTGCACTCCTTTGGTGAGCTGATCCCATAATGATACCACGGTGTTGTGTTTTTATTGAAAATAAATCCTTTTGTTAGTTTGAGGTACGAATTAGAACATAAATGTATTTATTTTCGTACGGTTTACACGTGGTATTGTACATGTGGTAGTGTTTACTATTGATTAGTGTCACGTGTTTGTATTTATTACAAATACGTTTTTCATTGGTGAATGCTATTTCATACCTGTATATAGGTATGAATACATGCATTGCATGATTTCTCCGTTTAAAGTGGGAATTTGTTTTCATTATATATTAAAACTTATTTTAAGTCATTCGACGCTCAGCCTTTAAGTAGTAACTCCCTCCCTCATACAATGAATGTTGTGTATTGCTTATGTATTTGTCAATGTTTTGATATTGAGACAAGACAGTTATGTTTTCAATTAATATCATGTATTAATAATTAATTATGATGTGTTAATTTTGATACTTATTTTGTATCGTTGTAGATTTATCTTATTTCTGTCTGTAGCGACCAGTTCGGATGTGCATTTTGGACAATCTATTTAATTTATATTTAATAAATAAAACAAGCTTAGCTGCACTCCTTTGGTAAGCTGATCCCATAATGATACCACGGTGTTGTGTTTTTATTGAAAATAAATACTTTATGTTAGTTTGAGGTACGAATTAGAACATACAGAAGTTGATAATCTGAACAAAACTTGCATGGAAATAATGAACAAATTTCAAGATCTAAAGTCAATGTATTATGATAAACACGTCGAAAAGAAATTTAGATATAAAAGGGGACTTATTCCAATTATTGGGAAGGCTCTCAGTTTCCTATTTGATACGGTTAGCGAAGATGATCTAAATTCAATTAGAAGTAATCTTAGGGCGCTCACTATTTCACAAAACAAATTGCTTCATGTGGTTCAAGAAGGTATGACTATTTTAAATACTACCCAAGGTCGAATTATATAGGGAAAAGATAGGTGATATTATTGATGTAATTCATAACGTGTCTCATAAATTGATTTCAGTTTCTACAACTGTAGGAATATTACAATCTTATTTACATGGGTACAATCACATTGGTTTAGCGATTTCGGAAGTCAAAGACATGCTCACCATAGCCGGAGATTACTTGGGTCAATTACAACTTAAGCTAAAATATGTTATCCATGGGCCATTTATCACCCAGCGTGATTACCCCCAATAATCTAAGAATATTCCTGTGCGACATTAAGTCTAAACTACCTCCACATTTAAGATTACCTAAAGACGAAAAAAAGGACATCTGGCAATACTATCAATTTCTGACATGCAGTACAGTTCTAGAAAAGGACAGAATTTTGTTCATTCTAAATGTACCTTTAAATTTAATGGACTTACCTGGAAAATTTGACATTTACAAGGTACACAATTTACCGGTTCCAGCACATAATATGACTACTTCATCTAATCCTAACTCCATGGTAGCTGATTTTGACCTTGAGACACAATATTTTGCAGTTAATAAAGATAAAACAAAATACTCTTTGTTAGACAATGACGGTATTAGAGTAGATGTAGAAATCCTTTAATTGATTTCTATGAGCTTAAAAATCCTATTTTTCCTATTAATCTCAGTAACTTGTGTGTAATATCACTATTTAGTAACCAAGACTGGAAATCGACATGCTCTACAATAGTCAAACCTAACACGCGATTGCCTCTATCCTCGTTCATCTCTGACGGAATTTGGATAATTGCCTCCATGAATAAATTTCGTTTAATTGTTCGCTGTCCAAAGGGTAAGGTAACAGATAAAGAAATAACGCCTCCATTAATAACTGCACCATTACAAGAAGAATGTAGTGCGTATAGTCATTATTTTAGCTTGACCCCGATTTATACCATTACATTCTGCAATCTCGAATTTTTCACAAATTAAACTTCCTAAGAAATTAGAGTCTATTAAACAAATTTCTATGGATAACTTGATTGAGGAAACCCAATTATTAAATATACCTGATGCAGATTTTGTCTTTCCAAATTAGGGAATCTCGGTGTCTGCAGTGTTGGGAGGATTATTATTAGGAGTATTGGTATTTCTATATTGTAAATGTAAACGAGGTTCTTGGTTAGCCAGAAAGAAAGTACAGGGCGGGATTACTACGCCGTTACTAAGGGTTTTCCATTGGGGTCAGCTCCAGTGGCTGAGAGCGAAAGTGATGACCTTAATGGGGCAATTGCCTCTGCACCAATGTTTCACGGCGAATTTAAATGGCCAACTTATAATACGGGTATTCCATTTACTTAGAAAAAGAAACAGGAAATGGTGATGTGAAGGAAACAATGTCGATTTAATGAACAGTAAAACAATATGCGGATATAAATGGAGATGAATAAGGCTTTGACACGGACTACGAATAATCTAAGGATCAGTACACGAAGACTTAGATAAAATGTATTATATTATATTGAATATTAATTTGTTATTGGACTATTGGTGCTGGACATATATATTAAATATAACTAATAAGTATTTTTGAGTTTTTCAAGAATGAAGTCACGCAGGAGTTGGTGGAAACAACATCTGTTGGAGAAATGGTGGACATTTTAGCCACGTTGGAGTCGGAAAAATGATGGATTGCAGTAGGAGTCGGAGAAATCGTGGACATTTTAGCAACGTTGGAGTCGGAGAAATTGTGGATTGCAGTAGGAGTCGGAGAAATCGTGGATATTTTAGCAACGTTGGAGTCGGAGAAATGATCGATAGCAGTAGGAGTCGGATAAATGGTGGATTGCAGTAGGAGAGGAGTCGGAGAAATGGAGGACATTTTTAGTAACGTTGGAGTCGGAGAAATGGTGGATTGCAGCAGGAGTCGGAGAAATCGTGGATTGCAGTAGGAGTCGGATAAATGGTGGACATTTTAGCAGCGTTGGAGTCGGAGAAATTGTGGATTGCAGTAGGAGTCGGAGAAATCGTGGACATTTTAGCAACGTTGGAGTCGGAGAAATGATCGATAGCAGTAGGAGTCGGAGAAATGGTGGATTGCAGTAGGAGAGGAGTCGGAGAAACGGAGGACATTTTTAGCAACGTTGGAGTCGGAGAAATGGTGGATTGCAGGAGGAGTCGGAGAAATCGTGGATTGCAGTAGGAGTCGGATAAATGGTGGACATTTTAGCAGCGTTGGAGTCGGAGAAATGATCGATAGCAGTATGAGTCGGAGAAATGGTGGATTGCAGTAGGAGTCGGAGAAATGGGGGATTTCAGCAGGAGTCGGGGTAATGGTGGAACATTATCATAAATGTTGTTGCAGTAAAATTGGTGGATTATAGGATAGTAATTTACTGAACATTCGTTCTTAAAAGGAAGGGAGGAAAATGTAATATAGTGACTGTTAATACAAATTAATAAAATTGAAATTAAAGTAAAATGAACTTGGTTAAAACAAGTTTAGTACCTGTGGCAGTACACATGTAATTATAGACATACATGTATTGGTGACACGGTCACACCTGTTAAGAGATTAACGTTATATGCAGGGAACATGTGTAGGACCTGAGGCTGTACAAGTGTAATTGTAGGCGATACATGTATTGGTGAAACAGGACATATGTCAAAAGAAATTAGCTTAGTACATCTATATACAAGAACTATTGAGTAACAGCGGGGAACAGAAGGTTAACGGGAAGACGAAAGTGACAGCAAGATAAATTAAGTTTGGAGATGAGACTTATAAATAGGGAGATGGCGGGCAGAGGAGGAGGACGATCTTGGAACTGAACTTTGGCTTAAACAGTTACCTTTAGAACACTATACGATCACGAAATTATAAGTTGAACTGAAGATGTAAAGTTGTTAAAATTATTACAAGTATTAAATTATTGAAAACACAATAGTCTTATAACAAGACAAAAATTAAATGAAAAAAATAGAGAAAGTATCATTTAAGCGTAGAAAAAGATAGTTCATTGTTCTTCATCTAGCAATGACGAAATGATTGATTCATCGATTGTTGACATCAGTGATATTCCAGCTATACTGTGCCGAATGACGAAATGAAAATGACTGTTATGTGGGGGATAACTTCCTATATACACGGTGATGTTCTCACAATCAGGGTCCTATTTTTGATTATCAGTCTGGCATATGGGATATACTTTGTCACAACTGTCTGAAAAGGGGTATAGGTTTTTGCTTGGATTATTCTTCAAAAATTGGGCCTGATAGAGGCTTTAGTTAGACAACAGTCTGAGATGGGATCTAAAATTGGCATCATATCCAGTCTGTAAAGAGGTCGGGGTTCAGCGGAAGAATACCCCCACCATTGTGTGTAAGACTTAGGGACCAACCATTCAATTTAAAGGGGGAGGCAATGGCATTTGTTCTACCAAATGTTCCGATGCTGAAGCTTGGAAGAAAAAAGGAATTAATTAAAAGTAATTATTTTTTATTAATTTGGCTGGGTATATGTTAGAAACAAATATAACTTGCCATTTCACGCTGGTTAGGTTTTCATTTCATATAGACGTGAAATTCCCAAGTATTGTGTCTAAACTTGATTCCTTTTTACCTCTTGCCAAAATTAAGGGGGAGGGGGAGCTCGCACTCCTCGCAGCCCCTTCCTATGTGCATGTCCACTCCCCTCTTCAAGTTATATGGTCGGTCCCTAAGACTTAAAAAAGAAATTTAACATGTAAATTTGCAAGACGAGTGTACCGTGTTCTGCAGTATACTATTTACTTTTTGCCAGATTGGTCACTTTGGTTTAAAATGTCTTTTTATCTCGACAGTCTTTCTTATAATAATAGAAGCCACAATTTGTTGCATATTTGAATATGAATATATGTTGTTTGTCCCATCGTTAGCAAGGGGTAAACTTTAAGAAAACAACGAAAAAAAATTCACAGGCAAAAACTGGAAAAAATACATGTAATAAATAATTGAATAATTAAACAACAACGTTAATTTTGCAATTATATCGAAGCGGCACTATTAATCATTCTCAAGTAACAGTACCAGTCTACCTTACAAAATGGGGAGATACGTGTTCTGCTGGGGACGCTGAACCCCGACCCCTTTACAGACTGATTCTGATGCCAATTTTAGACCCCATCTCAGACTGTTGTCTAACTAAATCCTCTTTAAGCTCCAATTTTTGAAGAATAATCCAAGCAAAAACATATGCCCCTTTTCAGACAGTTGTGACAAAAAGTATGCCATGTGCCAGACAGAAAATCAAAAATAGGACCCCGATTGTCAGAACATCACCATGTATAAATAGGAAGTTATCCCCCACGTAACAGTCGTTTTCATTTTGTCATACGGCACAGTATAGATGGAATATCACTGATGTGCGTTTAGCAGTAAACAATAGATGAACCAATCATTTGGTAGTTGTAAATCCAACTACCATATGATCATGGCCATGACAGCCCTTCTATGTTAACATATATATTATAATAAGTCTTTACCTAAATGTGAATCACTTTTATCAGCATATTCTGTAGAACCAGATCTAATTATTGGTATTTTTTCTCCTGTAATTGGATGAACTACATACAAGGACAGCAATTTATCTGTAACATAAAAGTGTATTTTTAAGTCAATAAAACAAATGATAACTTATATAGTCTTAGTATATACAATTTTACTTGAAGAATTTAAAATTCTGCATCAATTGTTCTGTCTCATCAGAAACAGTAACTAGTTTAACCAAGCCACATCTGCGTGCCTGTCCCAAGCCATAGGTTACATTGTCATAAATTTTTCTATAATTGTAATTTCTGTATGTAGAAGATTTGTTGTTTGTTTGTCAATGGAGATGTTCATGTTGTGATTGGCTAAAACAACTTGACAGAGTTCAGTATGATAGATTTTGGCTCTATGTAATTTTTGTTCATGTAATCTTTATTCCCATAACAATAAAATAAGGAGACAATTTCTTACCTTCATCAGTCTTATTATGGCTGTTGTCTGTCTGAAAATGGAAAGTAAAATTTAAGAGACATTCATGTACAGAAGAGTGTTTTCCTGTTCCAAACTTTTATTCAACAGCTGCTACTAAATTTTCGGTTCCGGTCCACAATGATTCGTGTATTACTGTTACCGGAAGGCATTTTATTGGAAAACATGGTCATTGCTTTGTACTGATCCTGTGTTTTTCCAATGACTGACAGCTTAATTCGTACTATTAAGGGTTAGGGTTAGGGATGTGGTGTCAAACGCCACTTTCAACAATATTTCAGTTATATCGTGGCGATCATTTTATTGTTGGAGGAAACCGGAGTACCCGGTAAAAACGACATGTGTTATACCTCAAAAGGTATTATTGATGTCTAGAATGAAAAGTGATCGTTAAATTGTAGTAAAATGATATGATGGGATATTCTTTCAGTGATTGTTGATGGGATAGTGAGATGACTA
>MJUT01049532.1:62169-103101 GCA_002080005.1 Gigantidas platifrons | reverse complement strand
AAAAAATAAAAAGGGGGGGGGGTAACATAGGGTCCTGTCCACACGTACCTGTGACTCATAATAAAAAAAAATTATCTAAAAGGTTCTTGTCATTGTAAAAAAATTGTTATTTTGCAAATTTTTAACCATACCCTGAATACACAAGAATCAGTTTACCTTTAATACAGTCAATTGTAGTTCCTGTACACTGACCAATCCAGTTCTTCTGTATTGCTATAATATCTCTCCAGTATTGAGGATTGGCGTCATTTAAACCATCATATAATGCCTACAAAACATTAAAATACACAAATTTAATTCTTAAACTGGATAGGCCATGCCTTATAGTCATACTGTGAATTCAGTATTTTTGTGGTGTACCAATTTTCGTGGATTTCCTCTATAGTATGCTATCAAACCACAAAATTAAGCATTCAACTAATATTTCTCACTGTATATAGATGTATGAATTATCGCACAGGATCCATGAAAATACAATTTTTTCTCCAACCATGAAAATTGATATCCATGAATTTAAATGAACTTGTAAGTGACAAGTGTAAGTTTTGAACTTGTTACTTGTTTCTATCAAATAAAACATTCTGATTGGACGAAGTGTACAAAACCAGTACTCAATAATTATATAATAAAAACGTAGATGTCAATAATTTAATGCACAAGATAAGTTAATGGAATAACCTTAATAAGAAATGGTCAAAGTCAAAACATTACAAAGCAAGAAAATTCAAAAATCCTGTAAGCAAAAATACCAAAACACTTAAACAAGATAGCCAAATCAGCTTAGGTCACTAAATCAAGTAGTCTCCCTTTTATAAGGCCATGCTTTCTGTAATGTAAAAAGTGACCCTACAAGGGAGGTGACCTCTCCAGAGGAGGACAATCTATAGTAATTTACTATCTCAATGCTTGAAAAATCTGGTCTGATAAGACGGGTAGCCCTTAATATTGATATTAGTTTTTTATCCTGAGCTAGAGGTGAAGGATACAATTTACTAATATCCACCAACCCATGTTAAAATTCAAAACACATTCTGGCTTCCATGATTTATTTCGATTCTGATATGTCTAAGAGTACAAATACGGTAGTATACTTTGATACGAAGACAGTTATTTATATTTACGTTTGCGGAATATGTCGCACACAATTTATGCTGCCAAATTCGAGCAGACGATAATTCATCAACATGTACATTTACGAAGGGAAAGTCAGTCACATGCACCGGCGCCTGTATTCTCTATCCAGAGTTGTCGTTCCTGCTACGTTACACAACATCTCTGTCAACGCTCATTACACAAGATTTTTGTAAAATTTAGAAACAGTAAAAAAAAATCTACTTAAAATTGTTTTAATTATTGTAAATATCAATAAAGGTGAAAATAAATCACTCATTTCAAATCAATTCTCTCTTAAAAATGATTTGTGATCGTTTTTAACTTTTTAATTTTGACCTCCGCCAAATAGTTTCCAAAAAGTGGGGGGTAAAATCATTTTTAAGAGAGAATTAATTTGAAATGAGTGATTTATTTTCGTCTTTATTGATATTTACAATAATTAGAACAATGTTAATAAGTACATTTTGTTGACTGTTTCTAAGTTTTACAAGAATCTTGTAAAATGAGCGTTGACAGAGATGTTGTGTAACGTAGCAGGAACGACAACTCTGGATAGAGAATGCGGCGCCTGTGCTAATGAGATTATACCTAATTGATAAATCGCTCGTTTTTTACAACACGAAAGAAGGACGTCATGTTAGAATTACTATCATACTAGCTCAGGAAACAACAATCCACAATTAGACATGCCATTCCACTCGGACACTTTATCGTTGACAATGAACCAACCATTCTTTGCTCTTGCTCCTTAACGACTCATAGTGGGAATCAAATACCATATTAGTTACCCGACAGCGGTCTACCGCTCTCGAGGCAAGCACGCAAACCATTACACCCCGAAGCTGTCTTACATAGATCTTTTGTATTCAGTGTTAATAAAGGATGAATTAATTGTTCTACGCATTTTCTCTGACCGTATGACAAACCTTATTACACATATTGATACATGTTTATTGAAATAAATCTGGTTTAATACAAACAGACGCTACAAATAATTGTTGTCAACTCCCTTTTTTTTTTGCGTGACTAATAACAGAGTCTATAACGATATGTTCCGTACATTTATCTTTTCAATGCAGCATCTGACCAAAAAAAATTAGGATAATTCTTTTAATTTTCGATTTCAAAATGCAATCGGGAACGGTCGACAATTGAAAAGACTATTTGACAACGTGGGGTGAATTCTACTTTTTCTTTACTTTTATATAATATTTCTTATAATAAAGACATGATTACGGGATTTTCATCTAGACATCGACTCCGCTTTATACAAAAGTTTTATAAGAACAGCCGGACTGGAAATTTCTGGATGCAATACTATCGTTTCGATAATGCTTTTATATTTGTAATATAATAAATTTATTAATTTCTGAAAACTTCGGTGGTCATCGACACTCTGGTAATAAAATGTACATGTGTTTACACTATTGATGATAAGCACATCTTAATTTGGGTTATGTCAGAAAATCGGGATACATTTTCATCAGTAAAAAATTAAAGCTTTTCTTTAATTTTACTTTCATACGCTTCAATTTTACTACATGGAAAAATAGTGTAAAATCATAGAATATCGTGTAATTTTTCAAAATAGTTACACATTAATAATGTTTAATACAACAAAAAATATACTAAACATTTATTCCTTCTTCCTGTAAAGGTTTATTAAAAATCTGTAATGATTGGACAAGAAGCAGATTAATATTAGTAGTATTTGTTCCAGAACGACGCGGTACCCATGACTTGAATTTTAATAAAGATGGCCATGTTACATAAAAAAGTTGAGTGTCAGAACTATTTAAGCTATTTTTTAGCACTTTCTATTAGAATATTTGAATTAAGAAAATTTTATGACTTTGATGACTAATCATACAAAACTTTCAGTTGTATACAGAGTCACTGCTTTTCTGTCACCATGTATAGAACCACTTAGAAACTACCAGGTGCTAATATCAAAATTAATAAAAACACCTTTCATTTAAATGGTAAGTAATTATTCCCTTAATAGTAAAGATTCAGTGCTTAATTTTATGGTGGGGGAAGGGGGGGGGAGTAGGTTTGAAAAACGGATATTTTGCTGAAACACAACCGATGAAATGATTTATCCAGCATGGATAATATATATGAATAGATGCATTCCTTAAAAAAAATACTTCTACCATAAGTAACCATGCGTGGATGATGACGAATAACTCCAAGTAATGATAATTATTATAGATCATTTTAATTTACATGCATTAGAAATTTTCCTCTATACGAAAATCATACCCGTTCATATTTTGTGCAGTTATTGGTGACCGATTCATATACCGGTATTAGATAAAAATTTCAAACACATCATAGCATAAAAACTGCTTATAAATTAGTGCCGGGATATTGTATAGACTATTTTTATTTAAAAAAAATGTTTTGTTGTGCTATGGAAATAAACTAGGTTGCTAAGGAAGATGGTTTATGGTGTTTAACGCCCCTTTCAACAATATATCGGTCAGTTTTATTGGTGGAGAACACCGGAGTACTCGGAGAAAATCATTGACCTGTTGTAAATCACTGACAAACTTTATCATATAATGTTGTATCGAGTACACCTAAGGAAGAATTTTTATCGCAAGTATAATTTTAGTCGTAAGATTAAAGTTAGTCGTAAGATAGTCTTTGTGAAAAGGACTTAGGAATTTTCGTACGATAATCTTAAGTGAAAAAGTTAGGATTATACTTACGAATTTTTGTGAAAAGGGCTACTGTGTTTTTTTTATTCTCAGACATGTTTATGGTTGAAAACAACCTGAAACACGTTTAAATCATGAACCATAAACATGTTTAAGATAGATAAAAAACGCAATGGTTGAAGCACAATATTTAAGAGAACTTTCCTAATCATTTATTATTTTTTAACAAAGTAAAATTAATTCTTCATTAACAAATAAAACAATTCAACTTTTAAATGCAAAAAAAAAAAAATAATAATAAAATGAACAAATAAAATAATTTAATTCTTTATAAACAAATACAAATGGACAACAATGCAGAATGTCAATTAACAACTTGGAAATGGGTCTATGATACACTGATCTGATGTTCATATTGCAAACATATACAGGTAATTAACAAGGTTCAAACATGCTTTCGATGACGGTTAAGATGTTCTTTAACCATTTAACTGCATGGTTAAAACCACACCGTAAAAAAGATTAAAACCAGGTTAATGGTTCAGAATAAAAAAAAAACAGGCTTTATTTATGCTCATTAATATTCTGAACAAATTTATATATACATGTACATCCTATAGTATTTAGAGATAATATAAATATATGTACATTTTTAATTAAGCTTGTTTTCGAATCCCTTTAATTATGTGTATTATATCATATTGAAATTTATCTTATTGTAATTTAATTTAAACATATTTTATTAATAATTAAATGAATTGGATTAGATAGCAGACAATAGCCTATATAAATCCTCTCCATATACATATCTCTCCATATCTTATTGTACAATATTATAACAACATAAATGTATATGGAGTGTTTATTTTTCATGAGACTCTGATGAAATGTGTTCTTCATGTTCCTTACAAAATTCTCTTTGTGGTTGGAATTGGCTCTTAGTTTTCAAGATATAACTTATAGGAAAAAAAGAGGAGTGTTTGTAAAATGAGGTTTAGAGACTTGGTTATAATGAAAAGATTTCATGTCCCCTTAAAATCTCATTATCAGTGTATACAACATTATGTGGTAAAGTTTGTCAGTGACTTGCGGCAGGTATGTGGTTTTCTCCGGGTACTCCGGTTTCCTCCACCAATAAAACGGACCGCCTCGATATAATTGAAATTTTGTTTAAAGTGGCATTTAACATCATAACCCTAATTACCCATTTATTATAAGTGGTACATGTAATTGATAATACTCTTCACAGTTGATATCATTACCATATACCAGAAATTTGTATAACAACCAATCAATACTTAGTATATATTCTGCTTAGGCCAAGAATAAAATATCTCTGTTTCCGCTAACATGCTCTTAAATATTAGGATAGGAAGGTAGGAAAAAGATTTTATTCTTAAACATATGTTTAGCTAGTTTCTACAGAGGACACATTCTGACTTTAATAGTGCTTGCTAAAAACTGGCAAAGTTTTAAGACAAGTTTGAAAATATCAGTAGTTTATTAATACCAGTCCAGACTTTGTCGATCAACTTTAATTTAACTGATTGACATTGTGGTAATAGAGGACGTATAAGTCCTCATTACGGTAGACCACCCTGGTAGACCACATACTGATGCTGTATTTCTCGCGTCGGCATCTATGCTGATCGCGAGACTAAAATATTGGGGCGCTGACATTTAAACCCGAATGTGTAAGCCAACATAGATACGAAAGTAAATACTTTCATGAAAAAAATTAAATAATAGCAACTTTGTTTTGAGATAAACAGATTTTGTAACATTGACGATAGTTAATACTCATAACTTATAAAAAAAATAAAAAGCATAAATATGTACTATCGTTGTTTTATTTTGCGACAATGGATTTTTGATGCAGAGCAATATTGCATCAAGTGTAGTTTTATACTACACTGTCCTGTCCGGATACCCCGATAACCTAGAGAAAAACACTTGTCTGTGGCAATAGGTCACTGACAAACATTATCACATAAAAAAAGTTTCACCTTGTAATTGCCCTGGGTTCAAACATGTATGGCTGTTGTTAGACCAGAAAGTGATAACAACACTTGAGGGATGTATTGTAAGATGGAATGCTGTTGTGGTCGTGTTCGTATGGTAGTTGGATTTACAATTACCTGTGCAATCAGAGCCTATCATCATTAAAGTTGTGAGTTAGAATCCTGTTCAGAGAGGTGTACTAAATACTGCATTATGTGATAAAGTTTGTCAGTGACTTACAACAGGTCGGTGGTTTTCTCCGGGTACTACGCCTTCCTCCACCGATAAAACTGACTGTCAAGACATAACTGGTATATTGTTGAAAGTTGCATTAAACCCCATAATCCCCCCCTTTATAAGATAGAAGTAAAGTAGACTCCGCTATATATTCATTTTAACTTCAGTCAGTAACGTAGAAATAGGCAGATTTTTCTAATTTCCATTTTAAAGCAAAATAAATTGAAAAAAAAAGGAATTTAGACATGAAAGGATGTTTCTTTCAATTATAAAATAAATTAGTAGCATTGCATTTTGAATGATGTCAAGTTTTAAGATGAGACCAATTTTGAGACCTGTTTTGATAGAAATAGAAAAATAATGTATTAAGTAGAATTTTTTTTTTTAGTAGATTTTTTTTTATTGTGAATGATGTTGAGTGCACTCGTCATTGAGCTGTGTGTTGTGTGCACTTGCAGTGGATGCAAATAATTATAAATTATATTAGATGCTAGCTAACCGAGTGCACTCTTAAGCTGTGTGTGGTGTAGACTTGCAGTGCATGTAGTTAATTATAAATTATATTATAATTTAGCTAGCTAAGTGCACCTGTAAGCTGTGTGTAATGTTCACTTGCAGTGCATGCAGTTATTTATATCCAGGAGCTGAGTGCACTCGGAATCTATGTGTCATGTGCACTTGCAGTGTATGCAGTTTATGATAAATTAGTATAAAATGTAACGAGCTGTGTTTATTTGTACGCTATGTTACAAGTTTTAATCTCTCTCAGGATGAGGTACGTTATTACATAACATTGATGGAGTACACCTCAACATGACCCTCGACGATGATAGCCATTGATTGCCATATAAAGTAGTCCCTCTCTTATAAGACTCATCCTACTAAAGGCCACACCTTTTATCTTAGAAAGTACATCTAGAGAGAACAATCTTAGATCCGAATGTTGCAGTATTTTTCAATGAGAAATTTTAAATACATGTATCTTAAATATCTCAGAAACCACATGTGTGTGATGGTGGGATTACAAAGGTGATGGGTGTTTTAACATCTCATTATGAAAAGAACGTTTGAACAGTGATTATCATCAACAGAAACCACATGTGTGTAATGATGGGATTACAAAGGTCATGGGTGTTTTAACATCACATTATGAAAAGAAGGTTTGAACAGTGATTATCATCAACAGAAACCACATGTGTGTAATGATGGGATTACAAAGGTGATGGGTGTTTTAACATCACATTATGAAAAGAAGGTTTGAACAGTGATTATCATCAACAATTCTACCAATATCAACAAAATGAACAACTACATTATGTACCTCTGACCTCAAATCATTGAAATGAACAACTACATTATGTACCTCTNATCTCGTATACAAATTACTTTATTTTGCTGTAGGTTTTTTTCTGAATAAGAAGACTAAAATCATCGATGTTTTTGGTGTTATTTTTTTAAATAAAGCAATAAAAGTATACTAACAGGGGGTGCAATTCCGGGGGAAAAAGTTCAACATCCGAAAAAAAAAATCAATATTCAATAATTGATTGATTGAAGTGTTTGCAAAAATCAGTTCAATATTGTATAGTATAAAATATATACTATAAAAAGTGTATGTTGTTGAAAAAAAATTACAGGGTAGATCGTTTTACAATATAAAGTTATCATCACAAAATATCTAAATATAGCTATAGCTTGTCCATCAACCACCTGCCTGTGCACGAGGTTGAAGGGAAAAAATGGCAGTTGCATGACATCTCACACAATCGTGGAGAACAAGCTTTTTATACTAAATATACTGGAAAATAATTATCGATTATCGATTTCGTTAAAACTAGATTGTTCTACATTTGAATTGGTCAATAGGAACAAATAAAATAATAACCATGACTTGAAAAAATCAACACAGGTGAACTCTGTCGGCACTTGTAAATGTCCTGATATGATCTGATGATTGAAAATTTACTGGACCGATAGATCACATAATTTGTGTACTATTAATTAAACACAGTTTAAAGATATGTCAATAAAACTGCACAAGGTGATAGTGTTTTGACACATTGTTTGATTATTTTATTGTATGAACATCGGGGTCATCCTTTTACCCACAGATGGCATTACAAACCAAACTCATCATAAAAAACACACAAACACAAGCTTAAAAACACAAACTTTAGTTTTTACTCAAATTTAAGTTGGTTTGTTAGAAAACTCAAGATTTTTTGAGAAATCCAAGTCAGGGCTGGACTCGTATTTTAAAAGTTTCGATTTCGGAAAAGTTACGATATTTCTAGCATTCATTTCCGATTGTAATCGTAAAATTTAAATGTACTAATTAAACAGATTAAAGAAACACAAACGGTGTAACTCAAAATTGTTGTACAATTCCTTTTCATTATGAGGTGTTCCTATGCATCGAACGAGCGTGACAAATATTGACCTTTGAACTATCTTTCCTGGCGCGATTACACATCGATCACAAAATGTTTGACATGTTCACCTCGAGAAATGTAAAAAGAAATCTTTAAATATCCACTCTCACATCCGACCAAATACTCGGGAGTGCACCCACGATGTCCGACCAAATACTCGGAGTTAGAGGGTGTTGACTCTCAAATTTATCGGACATTTCTCTGGAGCGAGTCGGACATTTTGGGAGGAATATGTCTGACGTGAGAGTATGAGTGTCGATACACTTGGAGTGTACTGTACTTATACATTATCCTTTCAATAATAAAAAATAACACCTACAAAATGTAACTAGCCAGAAAATAATGATGAACAGGTGTTAAGATAAGAAGAGTCATTGTGACATGGATATAACGTCATAGGAATTTGATGTAAGCTTTAGGCTATCCATTAAAAAAATAGGCTTCAGAGAGCCTGTTGTCGCTCACCAGAGATGTTTGCATATCATTTGCTTGACAGTATTACTATGCAGGTCAATAGACACAATTTTGGAACGGGACACCCAACGACTTTTTGTTTCAAATTTCATTTCATTCCATCTAGTGGTTCTAAAGAAGCCTTATTGGCAATCTTGATTGAAAGGAAATGCCACTGGAAGAGGACCATCCAAGTAGTATCATAACAGACGACAGAACAAGTTAAACAAGGGCAACGCAAAGCTGATTATTAAACCTGATCTACTAACCTAGTTTAGGAAGTGGATAATTATGCTTTATAACTGATTATTTAACCTGATCTACTAACCTAGTTTTGGAAGTGGATAATTATGCTGTATAACTGATAATTAAACCTGATCTACTAACCTAGTTTAGGAAGTGGATAATGTATGCTGTATAACTGATTATTAAACCTGATCTACTAACCTAGGTTAGGAAGTGGATAATGTATGCTGTACATGTATAACTGATTATTTAACCTGATCTACTAACCTAGCTTAGGAAGTGGACAAGGTATGCTGTATAACTGATTATTAAACCTGATCTACTAACCTAGTTTAGGAAGTGGATAATTATGCTGTATAGCTGATTATTAAACCTGATCTACTAACTTACTTTAGGAAGTGGATAAGGTATGCCGTATAACTGATTATTTAACCTGATCTACTAACCTAGTTTAGGAAGTGGATAATTATGCTGTATAGCTGATTATTAAACCTGATCTACTAACCTAGTTTAGGAAGTGGATAAGGTATGCCGTATAACTGATTATTTAACCTGATCTACTAACCTAGTTTCGGAAGTGGATAATTATGCTGTATAACTGATTATTTAACCTGATCTACTAACCTAGTTTAGGAAGTGGATAATGTATGCTGTACATGTATAACTGATTATTAAACCTGATCTACTAACCTAGTTTAGGAAGTGGATAATAATGCTGTATAACTAATTATTAAACCTTATCTACATGTACTAACCTAGTTTAGGAAGTGGATAAGGTATGCTGTATAACTGATTATTAAACCTGATCTACTAACCTAGTTTAGGAAGTGGATAAGGTATGCTGTATAACTGATTATTAAACCTGATCTACTAACCTAGTTTAGGAAGTGGATAATGTATGCTGTATAACTGATTACTAAACCTGATCTACTAACCTAGCTTAGGAAGTGGATAATGTATGCTGTATAACTGATTATTTAACCTGATCTACTAACCTAGTTTCGGAAGTGGATAATTATGCTTTATAACTGATTATTTAACCTGATCTACTAACCTAGTTTAGGAAGTGGATAACTATGCTGTATAACTGATTATTTAACCTTATCTACTAACCTAGTTTGGGACGTGGATAAGGTATGCTGTATAACTAATTATTAAACCTGATCTACTAACCTAGCTTAGGAAGTGGATAAGGTATGCTGTATAACTGATTATAATAGTCCAATACAATAACAGCAGCTTTCAGTGCAAAGTCCACTTGGTCTATCTGATCAGGGGCTGCATACACAGTTACCTACAACATAGTTTTATCTACCATGTATACTAGTTGTTTTCTTTAATTCAAAGTGACATCACAGCATCTTTGTAGTAATTATGAGCTCTATTTACCACATACAATTCAGTTATTTGAAATCAATTTTTTGTCCTTCTACTGTCACATGACAAAGATTTGACTAGAGTACTAGAGATACAAAAATAAAGAGTACAATCTCTACTGTGTAACTGTTGATCAAGGACTTATAATTATTACACTGTAATTATAACTTACATAAACAGTGATGTATAACATTAAAGATCTATTTCTGATTTAAAGTGAGTGAGTGATTGTTGTCTAATGCCAAATCAGCAATTTTTCAGCTATATCATGGCGAGAACAAAATATATTTGACAAGATGATGATGATGTCCTAGACCAAGATGCTTTGTTGGATTTTTATAGTGCTAGCTCACTAAAACAACAGTCCATGGCTAGACATGTCACTGGACACATTAACATATTCCGAGCCAACTAGTAGATTAGTAGAAGTCAAATGTTGATGCCAAATCTTGAGGCTTAAAAATCAGAAGCCATGTAATTTCACTGACCTATTGACCTATGACAAATAGAAGTTGAGAAACTGATGTACCGGTCATCACACAAACTTTTCTTAATTATCATCCAACATTACTGCTGAGAATTTCTGTTTGAATACAACTTTACTAAAGTAAACTTCTAATTTGAGTACTGTATATGTCAAGTCTCCTTTACATGTACTTTCTAGAGAACCTCTAAATATTTGATTTATTAAGGAAAACATTTAACCCTATGGAGAATTTACTGGTCCAGTACTTTTAATACTTACATGTATTCCAGATTTAGTTGTGTTACTTTTAGATTCATAATCACAAACAACAAAAGCTACGAGGTATGATGACATCTTAACAGTTTCATTGAATTTATCTAATACAAGACCATTCTTATAATCCTCTGTTTTATCTAGGGGCATGTTAAACAAAGCTTTGTGCTGTTTTTCACGTACAATAGACAATTTAAATGTGGCTTTCAACGCTGGTTCATCAAAACATGGAAATGCTTGTCTGGCCCCTGTAGGTTCAAACTGTGTTGTACCAATATGCCTACAATAGAGAAGTAGAAATAGTCTTCACAATGAAACGATGCTTCATGGGCGCAATATTTTTTCCAAGAAAGTCACCGTCAAAATCTATAAGTAAGAATGCTTCATTCTAAATAAAATCAAATGTTTATTATCAATTTTTCTTTTAATTTTCTTTAAATTTAATTTCATCATTGCAGCCTAAGTAAAACCTAATTACCTCCTTTTAGTCTCTCCCCCTAGCTACTAGCCACAACCTGGAAGGATCAACTTATCGATACTAAATCTCGAGCTCCCTCTTCCAAAGGATCATCCCTGCCCAGTCTGATTACAGTCAGTAAAAAGGTTTGCAGAAGATATATTAAAATGTTAACAATAGACAACAGATGCAACAATGATACAATTATTGGCTTATCAGTAATTGGTTTGGTTTGGTTTGGTTTATGGTGTTTAATGCCACTTTCCACAATATTTAAGTTATATCATGGCGGTCAGTTTTATTGGTGGTAGAAACTGGAGTACCCAGAGAAAAACCACTGACCTGCACCAAGTCACTGACAAACTTTATCACATAATGTTGAATTGAGTACACCTCGCCTAGGCGGGGTTCGAACTCACAACGTTAGTGGTGATAGCCACTGATTGCATAGGTAGTTATAAATCCAACGGCCATACGATCATGGCGACCTTGTAGAAGGAGTGTACTAGTATATTATACACACGAACATATACCTGAGCATATATGTGAAGTACTACACACAATAATTTATGGCAATACATAGAAAACCTTGCTTTCCAGGCATGCCATGATTGGTCACCCATGATTGATAATGGTTGTTTCATGAAGGAAGACAACAAGTTTTATCAACAGTAGCCCTTGAGTTACCAACATTAATACTGGTCGGTTGTTTCCCTTACCTTGTTTCACCAGTCTTTGTTTTATAGCTGCTCAAATAGAAGCCAGCCAACTTGCTAACTAATTTAGCTTCAAACTTCACTGTTATAAGGATGCCAGTTGACTGATGTATGTCTCTGTCTGTAATAATAGCTAGTTGTTCATTCTTCAGGAACTCCAGATGTTCCTTCACATTTATAGCAGCTATCTTTCCTGCTGTTCCTTCCTGAAGCCTTATTGGATGTACAAGGACTTTATTTATAGTTAAGTTTTTAGTATGAAGCACTATCATGGAGGTTGTTTTTTTAACTCTAGCTTTAATTTGTACAGACCCCGAATATTTAAACGATGATATATTTGGGTGTAAAAATATATCGTAACTAATTGGTTCAACTGTTTCCGGCAATCTAATGTATTGCCATGGAAACACTTTGCCGTTCGTGGCATATATGTCATCTATTGTTGTATTTGGTGCTGGTGTTGCCTTAGCACTCTCAGGGTTAGCACAGGAGTTAGAACCTGGTCTAGCAAAGGCAGCAATAACTGTAATAATCAAGATGAAAATGCCACATGAAACAACTATTGCTGTAGCACGTCTTTGAGAACACACGAGTTGTTTACATCTCTGTTTGGCTGATGGTTCATACACAGATTTTCTATTTAAATTGTCACCTGAAAAAAATTAAACAAGACCAGATATTTATATTGTTATGACAAAGCATGATAACACTTATCATACCTATTACTAACCTTTAAATTTATGAGGGCCCGGGTGGCTCAATGAGCTAGGTAGTTGGATTACTTTACAACTCATACAAGCCTACATGTATCACCAATATGGCGTGGGTTCGCGCTCGGCTTTGTAAATTACAAAAAAGGGTGCACTCGACTCGCAGCTGCAAGTGATAAAGTTTACCAGTTGTTTGCCCATGATCGGTGGTTCTCTCCTGGTACATGTACTTCGGCTTCTTCCACCACTAAAAACTTGTCGGCATGATATAGTTGAAATATTGCTGAAAGTGGCATTAAACACCAAAAAATCACATAAAAAACAATCTTAAATTAGCAATGAATTGTGGTACATCTAATTCTATATCTTGTACAAATTAAATGGAAATTTTCTGTCATTCCATTTGACAGTATTGCCAACTAATAAATGTTAATAGATCTGATTTTATGTAAGGGACATTACATATAATTTAAAAAAAATCTTGTGGGAAAAGTCTATTTGTGCATAAATTAGTTTTCTAAAAAATAATAATTAAATAATGAGTTCGGTTTGGTGTTTATTGCATATTCTTCTGAGCGTAAGTTAGTAAATTTGACTACCTCTCTTAACAAATTAATACAAGGTACTTTACAAGATCATATTCTTCTGAGCGTAAGTTAGTAAATCTGACTACCTCTCTTAACAAATTAATACAAGGTACTTTACAAGATCATATTCTTCTGAGCGTAAGTTAGTAAATCTGACTACCTCTCTTAACAAATTAATACAAGGTACTTTACAAGATCATATTCTTCTGAGCGTAAGTTAGTAAATTTGACTACCTCTCTTAACAAATTAATACAAGGTACTTTACAAGATCATATTCTTCTGAGCGTAAGTTAGTAAATTTGACTACCTCTCTTAACAAATTAATACAAGGTACTTTACAAGATCAAATTTCATTACCAATAAAAATAACATTCAAGTCGACAGTACTAAGTAATTAAAGTTGAGTTCAAAAAAACAATAATTTATCTTGTGTAACTGTATAAAAATGACATTTCTTCATAGTACATGTACCTCAGCTTAATCTATCTCATAGTACATGTACCTCAGCTCTACCTCATAGTCCATGTACCTCAGCTTAATCTACCTCATAGTACATGTACCTCAGCTCTACCTCATAGTCCATGTACCTTAGCTTAATCTACCTCATAGTACATGTACCTCAGCTCTACCTCATAGTACACATACCTCAGCTCTACCTCATAGTACATGTACCTCAGCTCTACCTCATAGTATACGTACCTCAGCTCTACCTCATAGTACATGTACCTCAGCTCTATCTCATAGTACACGTACCTCAGCTCTACCTCATATTACATGTACCTCAGCTCTACCTCATAGTACACGTACCTCAGCTCTACCTCATAGTACATGTACCTAAGCTCTACCTCATAGTACATGTACCTCAGCTCTACCTTATAGTACATGTACATCAGCTCTACCTCATAGTACATGTACCTCAGCTCTACCTCATAGTACACATACCTCAGCTCTACCTCATAGTACACGTACCTCAGCTCTACCTCATAGTACATGTACCTCAGCTCTACCTCATGTTAATTAGAGGACAATGGCTCCTTCAACAAAGTTTCACTGTATAGTTTCATTGATAAATACAGATAAACAATATTTTTATGGATATTTTAGAAGCTAATAGGAAATATATATCATGTATTATTACAAATACACACAAGTAAAAATCAATATTCTATTATTTATTTATAAGTTATGTTTCGTTTGGCTGATTAGAATATGGTAGATTATGAAGGCGAATCCAAACAGCCACATGACCTTTGACCCAGGCCACATGACATTTTACAATGTCGGCTACAACTGTAACTTGCCAAAAAAATTAATATAGATTGAGTGAGTGTTGTTTAACGCCAACTCAGCAATTTTTCAGCTATATTGTGGTGATAAATTAATATATAATCACAACAAGGCATATCATAAACAAATAAAAGAACCGCCTAGCGCATGAATGCGTGACGTATCCCCCCGCACTTGCATAATATTTAGTTTTATATACTTATAGAAAGCAGCTTTGCAGTCTTAATGTAAAACATACTTACAAGCCACATGCAAAAAATTATTCAAATCTATCCATGTTTGCTAAAGTAATCGCGTAAACAAGACACAATTCTCAAAATTGGTGATTTTTCAACCAAAAACTAAGATTTTCCCCCAAAACCCTTGCTTCAAATATTNCGCATGAATGCGTGACGTATCCCCCCGCACTTGCATAATATTTAGTTTTATATACTTATAGAAAGCAGCCTTGCAGTCTTAATGTAAAACATACTTACAAGCCACATGCAAAAAATATTCAAATCTATCCATGTTTACTAAAGTTATCGCGTAAACAAGACACAATTCTCAAAATTGGTGATTTTCCAACCAAAATATAAGATGATCCTCCAAAACCCTTACTTCAAATATTTCCATGTTAAAACCCATCCAAGATAATGATAATTACAAGCCACATGCAAACAATTATTCAATTATATCCATGTTTACTCAAGTTATCGCGTAAACAAGAAAGTGTGACAGACAGACAGACGGCCACAATTACTATATCCCCTCACCGCTATCGCGGGGGGATAAAAAAATGGGGAGGTATTTACGTGGGAGTAACCCAATCTACATGCTCCTCTCCCCCCCCCAATTATCAACCTCCAACCTCTATAATAAAAATTGATCTTATGCATCTGCAACAACATAAATTCAATTTTTTAAGCAAAACAAAAGAATTATATTTCTGATTTTTTAATTGTCTTTACTTAATACAATGTATTTAATGTAAATAGTTATTGAAAAAAACATTTTTAAATATAGATAGTTGACAGTTGATGATAAACGTACTCTATTGGCAAAAAAATGATTATTTACAAAAAAAAGAATAATTAGAGAATTACAGAACATAACTACATGTATATGTTTGTTCTTGAAACAAAAATTATATTCCTTGTCACGTTGTTGTTATGAAACTTTAATTACCAGTATACAGGTGTTTCTCTACTACATACAAAAATGTACTGTTGATTTTAATTTGCCAAAACTGGTACATTCTGTGTCACCGAGTTTCAAATCTGTTGAAACAGGCAAAAATGAAAACAAAACCCACAGATTTGTGTCAAACTAAAGTACATCTGAGAGATTCATTTTTGTGAAACTTAAATTTGTCAGTGACATATCCTTCATTTGAATCATTTTAGATGTACATGCATGTGTTTCTTCACATATATCATAGAAGATACAAAATGGACTTTGCAGCTATTGCTTATAGCTGAAATGTAACCTGTGAGCATTTGGTTGGATGTCCACAGAATTCATCTTAATGTCAACCAGTATTACAAGAAAAAATTGTAATATTCAACTAAAAAACAAACCTCTGAAAAAGAGAAAGTCACCTTAGTTGTTGTTGAAGATATAAAGGCAAATATAATAAAAACATGGACCATTTACCTCATGGTAGAGAAAGTGCAAAAGTGGGGCTGTCATGGCCGTGATCGCATGGTGGTTGGATATACAACTATCTGTGCAATCAAAGCCTATCACCACTAACGTTGTGAGTTCGAATCCCGTTCATAGCTAGGTGTACTCGATACAACGTTGTGTGATAAAGTTTGTCAGTGACAGGTCCGTGGTTCTCTCCAGGAACTCCGGTTTCCTCCACCAATAAAACTGATTCAGTGCCATGATATAACTGAAATATATTTGAAAGTGGTGTTAAAGCCCATAATTCTACCTACCATGCAAAAGGGTAGGGAATGTACATATATAAAAGAATATTTACCATGTTTTGGACAAACGGGTCATGTGACACAGAGCATATAGGCCTATTTGTACAAAGTTCAAAGTTCTTTATTCCAATTAAGAGCCCCGAAGGACATACTGACAATACAGCAACATATACATTCATATTTAAAACACATAGTATAGAATAAGGGGGAAACGATTCACCGTATGTACCGAAATCACGACTATTTTGGGAACGGTTTGGTTCACAATACGTGGAGGCCGCTTACGATACAAACGATATGATGCTCATTTTTTTTTTTTTAAAGTAGTGTTGACCTTCAGTTTTCTTCTTTCTTCATTTAATTAATATTTTGAGAAAAGTGAATCGATTAATTTATGCTTTTAAAATTAATTAATCAAATATCAAATATTTATAATTTCCGCTAGTGTGACCTCATATAAAAAAAAAACGTGGCAGCGCCCATGTCGAGTGAAGGAATAGTTACAGTTTCCTATAAAAACGTATCGTGTTACGTATCGTAATATATATCAAATATCGTAATACGTATCGTTTGTGGAAAAAGTGTATCGTTACACCCCTAGTATAGAACCATTCAATCAAAATGAAATAACACTACAAGATTGCGGTATTATTATTATATATATATTATTTTATAATTATTATTATACCAGCTCTAATATTTATAAGCCATGCAGGGGTGTGGAAATACTGAAATGTTCTACTTGTCCCTGGGCAAGTCATCTGAAAAAAGTTACTTGTCCGGACAAAATCCTACTTGTCCTGTTTTTTGTACAAACATTTGATACTTATAAACACAGTTGCTAAATTGAACTTGTTTATATTGTCTATTACATCATTGCGTAAAATTTGAAATATAATTTTAATAAAGTTAACACAAACTTCCCTGCCCAAATGAAGGCCATTTTAAATTTGGATTTCAGATAGGAATATGCAGTCGGAGAATAGCTGGTTGTTTTTAGATACAGAATAAGCTGTGTTGAAAAAAAATCTCACATCAATGAAGTTCATTTTGATTAACCTTGACAATGGATTTATCAATCAAAACAGTCATGTACTAGTATTTAGTTTTAGTGGTGTCTTCATACTTTGCAGATGACTGGTGGGAAGATAGGTATCCATTCTGTCCACGAATTTGCCAATAAACATTAATGATTTCTTGTCAGCAAAATCAGAGTATATTCTGCAGATATTTCAATATGAGACACCATCAGAATCCAGCAGTAAACATGAGAAATCGGCTAGCCACTTGGGTGTTTTTCCTCACATTTTATGTCCTTTTCCGCTAGAGTTTTGCGTTTAAATTTCTCGTGATGTTCATTGTGGCCAGAATCACTCCCAGTCTTTTTTTTTTATTACAACATATTTGTCCATTGTAACGACTGCAACCCGATTTGTATTATACGTTCACTGATGTAAGGCCCTGTTTGTTTATGAAAAGCTATGGACAAGCAAGGAAACGTCACATTCGGAACTCCAGTAAAAACCTGTTAAGATATATATTACCGATGTGCTGTCCGGACCCAGCCATATACATGTATATCTTAACTGGAATTCTACCAATAGAAGCTCAAATTCATATAAAAGCCCTCACATTCTTCAACGTCTGTCATCAGAGTGAAAAAAGCACTGAGAAAACGCTGGCAAGAAGACAACTAACCGTGAAGGAGGACTCTAGTAACAGCTGGTTTATATGTGTCAACAAAATACTACGAAAATACGACCTGAAAGAGGCATACAACTTTTTGGACAATCCTATCAAAAAATCAAAATGGATCTCGCTGGTGAAATCAAGAGTGAATGACCACTGGTGTACCCAGCTAACAACTCTAGCACAACTCTACACAGGACTGCAATATCTTAGTAACCACAACCTGAGCAAGTGCAAAATACATCCTATTCTGAAGCACAGATGCTACTCATCATTAGACATCAGTAGAATCCCAGTAAAATTAAGACTCATAACCGGGACATACAGTACTACAGAAATTAAACTGACCCAACATGCCTGCTATGCAGAGCAGCAGAAGAGAATGTACCACACTTTATTCTTCAATGTGAAAAACTACAAGCGGAGAGAGTGGCTTTACTGTCCGAGATCAACGCAATATGGCAAAATGAACTCCAAAATAATGAAAATTTTACGGACTTGAGCGAAGTCGATCAACTACAACTGCTAATGGACAATACAAACAAGATGAAACCTACCAAGAAAAATTCAGCCAGCACAGCCAGACTCGAAGATCTGTCAAGGAGATTAATGTTCAAACTGCATATTAAGAGAACAAACTTTCTGGAGAGTGATAGAGACAAAATACAGACAACAATGAAGAAACGGATCTAACATGGCAAAAAGAGGGGAGGGGAGAGCCGAACGGGAATTGCCCACCCAAGGATCCATTATAATAGTAAACTGTGATAATTGTTTTAGATTTTAGACTTTGAAGATGATGTTTTAAATCTGAGACTGTGAATATGATTCATTTTAGATTTTAAAATGTGAAAATTACTTCTTAGATTTTAGAAACCATACGAACAGAGACTTTTAGATTTTAAACAGTGATATGTCTTCTTAAATTTCTCCATACAATATGTGCAACATGCATATTTTAAACGTAATATCGGATCTATCATTGTGGATTGCATTGTTTTAACCTGATTTGGTAAACTTTTTATATACCGTGTGAATAAGCCTGATTTTTATTGTACATAAATTCTATTCATGGATACGGAGGTGATGGGACTTTCACTGACACAGCACTGTACAGCGCACCGCCATCAAACACACGTTAGACATACAACACAGTATGGTTCTCCTTTGAAGGGGGTAAAGATACAGAGGTAAGGTAAGGTTACATGATCCCGGTTATCTTTAAGTAAATGCAGTGCAATTATCATTGCAATCGGGTCGTAATACTCAACTTAGAACTTGTACAATTCTGGTTATTTTTAGCTGCTTTCGGAACACCACTGACGTGATCGTTTCCAATAAAAAAAAAAACAACATTTATCTATATAACCATCAATATTTACGATATAATATCATTTGAGGAATTGTCTTCCCAGAGTACTTTGATTAGAAATTATTTTTATTTGTCCCCGGACAAGCTAGCCAGGAAAATCTACTTGTCCGGCAGGTTCTATGTACGAGTCGGGCGAGTCGGGCATGGCAATTCCACACCCCTGCCATGCCAGAGTACTGCTTGATAATTTCTATTATATTCATGTTAAAGTATCATATAACAGTGTGAATAGTTGACTCATAGAGGTCTACCTTGTCCCCTCTCCAGTGAAGCAAGTTACAGGGAATAATTGTGTAAGTTACTTAAGTGGAGAAATGACCTAGGGCAGATGCACTTGGACATATTAGTATCCGTTTTTCTCAGAACCCAATTAAACCTCCTCGTAAATAGTGCACAAGAACAATCAAATTGATCATTCCAATGCAATATTCACCAAGGGCTGATACTAAAAGGCTTAGGTATCTGATAAAACATATTATTTTAATATATTTCACTGCTTGATATATTTATAAAAATACCTAAAAAGACAGACACTCTGGCATAGCAGCAGCAGGTGCAAGTGAAGTCATGTTGCAGCCTATTCAGGGTTCTCATGTTTTGTTATAAAGTAGCAAATTTTTATTAAGATTTCATGATCTTCACTGTTCATCATCTAGATGAATTTTTCCATATTCTGTAATTGAATGAAGTTGGGATAACCCAAAGATATAGAAAAGATGAGATTAGAGCATTCATCTTTGAATTTTCCACAATTAAGTAAATAGTATATCTCATCTTCAACTTCACCAGATGAACAATGCAAACATATTCTATCCTGTCTGAGAGTACCCTGACACCTTCCTAACTGTATTCTTAGTCTATGAGCTGATATTTTGAATCTGGTAAATATTTTCCTCTCCTCAAAATTTCTAATTATCGTTAAGTAATTTTCAAACCCAAAAGTTATGTTTAACTTTAAGATACATAAATTACGTGCATAATTTGGGTGATGGTAAACTGAGAAACGAAAAGAAACGAAACAAAAACAAAATCCACCGAAATCTGTAAAGTAAGAAAACGAAATCTGTAAAGTAAGAAAACAAAATATACCGAAAAGAAATGACGAAATTTTAAAAGTAAGAAAACAATATCAAATGAAAAAAGAAGAATTCTGTAAAGTAAGACAAAAATTGAAAGGACATAAACGTTTATTCTTTGTAAACACTATTAGAGATATCCAATAAAATTATGTAACTCGACCTAAGCTACCTATCGAGACGTATCTTTACCTATGGTCAGGAAGCATGACCTACCTTGAAGTTTAATTGAAAATTACAATAATATTCAGCATTCATTCAAATACTAGCATTCCACATCTCAGTATTTTCTATTTGATACCGACTGGATGCACACTTCAGATTGATTTATTTATTGTTGTTTGTTTAACGTTCAGTCGCTAATATTTCATGCATAATCGGGATGAAAACAAGTTGAAAAAAATCAATTTGATAAAGAAAAGCGAGGTTGGGATGGGAAACAGGAAAACATTTTTTTGACTGCCATTGCTTGGAAAATGGGAAAGCTAGATCATCATGATAGGGGAGGAAAATTTTGCCATCTGTAGCAGTCCCAAGGTAGCATAGGGGCATATTCTTACGAAATCTAGATTTATAGCAACATCAAATTTGAACTTATGTATCCGTTCTTGTTATGATGAAGGCCAATTTATTTATTTGATGTCTTCTGAAGACAAGAATATCTTGAATGCTTTTGTAAAATTTATCAGAGATGGCTTTAATTAATTAATCTTGTCAGCAAACATGCAGTATATTTTAATAATGTTTACTGTTTATTATTTTGTATTCTTCTTCTTTACTTATGCAATCAATGTCTTTCCTGTCATTACATGTATTTCTTGATGCCCTTAATGGGCCCTTGATTGGCAATAAAAATATGTTTATGTTTATGTTTATATAGCGTTTTAAGGTATTCAGAGAGGAAATATGGAAACAAAGTTCATGTCTAAGTCCTCAGTTGTTATATAAGTGTATGCATGTATGAGAACGTGCATTTCCCATGTATGTACTAAGGTTATAATGTGTCTGAAATCAAGAAATCGGAGGTAACAACTCAAAATAATAAATAGGTAGTCCGATTACACTGGAATTTTCTTCTTCTTATCTTATCCCCCCCAGGGGAGAAATATACTAGTATTGTTTACCCGGAATTCCTCCTAATACTTTTAACCAGGCTGTAATCTTTTGTAGTGTTTAAGCTTTTGACAGTTTGTTTGTAGGTCACTTCGCGTACCGTCGTCAGTGACCCCCCCCCCCAAAAAAAATAATTGCAACCGAATATATATAGAATATTGTTGTGGATCTGTTTTTATGATTATAGAAACAACGCAAAGAAAAACTTGAGGGGTTAGGACTGATGGACGCAACCGGCAATAATTGCACAAAGTTGGGCATTTCTGTTGCAAAATAAATTCTGAGGAGAGTATAAAACTGGATAATTTTCATAATTTTGGAATCTGCTAATTATGGCCCACCAACATCGTTGGGGGTATATATATTTTTTATCTGTGTGTCAGATTTTCCTGTACATTGTTTCACTACAGCCAAACGTTACTTTAGTACAACTGTTTAAATGTGTTATTTTATGTTTATATGAAATTGTATACAACGGCGGAAATGTGCTATCCACACGAGCATTTTTTTCGAGAAAAAAAAATGGATAACAATTGATCTGAATTAAGTGGCATTGTGTTATTTTAACAATAGGAATGCAAAGCGTGATGTTTCCTCTCACCATGGATTGATAATGACATTGAAAACCATTAGGATTTTAGAGCTTTTTCAGTAACTAAGTGTGAGCCAAAAAAAAATGTGACTTTGTCTTTTGACCTGTGACCTTTAAAATCAATTGGGGATCTATAGATCTTTGTTAGTACTAAGTGTAAACCAAGTTTGGTTGATCAAAATCCATTGTACCCTGTTGACAAGTGTTCACAAGAAAAGATACGGACAGACACTAGCCGTTATTATATCCCCGCAACTTTTGTTGGCGAGGGGATATAATTAATAATAAATAATGATAGAAATAATTATAAAAACCTGTTAGTGTAAACCTTCCCTTTCCAAATGTCCGAAAAATAAGGCTCACAGAGAGTCTGTCATGCGACGATCGCACGACCGTCGTGACACACATTCTATTTCGAAATCGTGCGATAATGGCACGAATGTGGCGCAACAATAGCGGAAATCCTGCGATGGTCCATAAATATAAAATTAACACTGATTAAATATATTCATTACTTTGTGATTATAAGACTTTATTAAAACGATGATCGTGCGACTCTAAATGAGCTTTAACTCTTGAACGTCAATTCATTTCAGTCTTTTGGTTGGATTTCGTTTTCTTACTTTACAGATTTCGTTGGATTTCGCTTTCTTACTTTATAGATTGCGTTGGATTTTGTTTTCGTTTCGTTTCTCAGTTTACCATCACCCGCATAATTTGCCTTCTGACATTAATATTTTCTGGTTTTGCCAAAGATTGATATAGTGATCTTTTGTTAGTACATTACATGTCTTTTTAAAGCTATTTGTTGAAAGAGAAGTTATGTCAACTTTGTTGTCAAATATCAATTTTTCTATGACATTTATTGAACCATACCAGGATGTACATTGTACATGTGTAACAGGAATGCACCTCTACCTAAGGTTACTCCACTGATCTACAAAGACAGAAGTTCATACAGACTTGTACTCTTACTGCTTTCTGGGATCGAACAAAACCCTGGCCCAAGGCGCCCCAGATTTCCATGTGGGATCTGTACGAAAGCTTGCAAAGACAAGGTCATAGCTTGCGATGATTGCGACACATGGATTCACAAATCATGCCTGGGAATGACTACAGAAGAATTTGATAAACTAGGCAGTAGCGAAGCGACATGGTCGTGCCCATCCTGTGCAAAACCCAATAATTCGTCTACCATACTTTATCATGTACCAGATTCAACGACAAACAACATGAATAATAATGCATCAGTAAATTTATCCACACAACCATCTCGTCTTGACAGCATATCAGATGCATCAATACCATCAACTTCAGGATCGAGCTTAGGTTCACATAGCAGTAGCATTATGTTTTCGCCAACTAGCATAGCCGGCTCACCTATCATGACATCCTCACCAAAGCCGAACAATGCTACAAACACCCCGGCACAGACAAAAAGGACCAGAAAGTCCTTAAGAATATTAAATATCAGTTTTCAAAGCTTAAGAAAGAAAGGCAAACTGCTTGAATCCATCTTAGAAACTACGGACGCTGATATAGTTCTGGGAACAGAGACATGGTTAGACACAAACATCAAAAGCAGCAAAATATTTCCTCCTTATTTAAACCTTGATGTAGAACGAAGAGATAGGCCATCTGACCCACACAGGGGAGTACTGATCGCAGCTAAAAGGGAGCTTCAGCAATCATCAAGAGTGATAGTCTTGAACTTATCAGTGGAACCATCAAATTAGAAGGACAAAAAAGAATGAGGGTAGCATCCTACTACAGACCACCAACACAAGTAGATGACCAAAGCACCGACAAATATAAAGAAGAAATTACAACGCTAAGAAACAGAAAAAAGAACGATATATTTCTGATAGGGGGAGATTACAACTTGCCCGACATAAATTGGAAAGACCACACGATACAGTCGAACCAATATCCCTTGAAAGTGAACCGAGCATACATAGATGCAGTAGCAGACAATGGTCTAGAACAGATAGTAGACTTTCCAACAAGAGGAGATAACACCTTGGACCTGATACTCACAACACATCCATCTTTCAAGCATCGCTGTAAACCAATACCATCAATAGGAAACAGTGATCATGATATAGTCCTTTTAGATGTAGCATGCAAAGCAACAAAACCAAAACCACCAAGACGAAAGATTTTGCTTTGGAAGAAGGCAGACGTCAACAAAGTACAGGAAGATATAGCAACATATGGAAACACCTTTATGGAAAAGTCCTTTGACAACATTAACAGCATGTGGACAGACTTTAAAGACAAAATACATTCCATAATGGAGCACAGAGTACCAACCAAAACCACCAAACCAAGACACTCAAATCCATGGATAAACACCAGAATAAGAAGAAAAATAACCCAGAAGAACAGAGCCCATTCAAAAGCCAGAAAGACAAGAAAGAAAAGGGACAAGGACAGATACAAAAGACTACAAAGAGAAGTCCAGTGGGAGGTTAGGAAAGCCAACAAGGAATATATGACTGACGTCATCTGTGATAAAGACAACACAAAGAAATTTTGGTCTTACATAAAGAGTAAAGGCCAAGAATTCATTGGAGTAGCACCATTGAAAGACAAAGACGGCTTCCTACATAGCGAAAACCAGAGTAAGGCGAACATACTAAATGACCAGTTCAAGTCCGTATTCACCAAGGAAGACCACACCAACTTACCAGATAAAGGTCGAAGTCCATTTAACACCATGGAACAAATTAATATCAGCGAACGTGGAGTACTAAAACTTCTGAAGACACAGAAACCACACAAAGCAACAGGACCTGATGATATTCCAGCTTTCATTCTTAGATCAGCTGTCAACCAACTAGCACCAATACTGACACGGATCTACCAATACTCCCTTGAAGCCGGAGAAGTCCCACAAGATTGGAGAGACGCACTAGTGGTACCCTCTACAAAAAAGGAGAGAGACACATAGCAGCAAATTATAGACCGTTGTCCTTAACCTCAATATCCTGTAAAATCCTAGAACACATCATACATTGCAGTATTATGAAGCACCTCGATGCCAACAAGATATTAACAGACGCCCAACATGGCTTTAGAAACAGACGGTCCTGTGAAACCCAATTAATTGTTTCAGTCCAGGAGATAGCCAGGCGCTTAGCAAAGGGATCACAAGTCGATATCATCTTACTAGATTTTGCTTAAGCTTTTGACAAGGTTCCTCACTCAAGATTACTGCATAAGCTGACATATTATGGAGTTAACATCAAGACCATTAGCTGGGTGAGGTCATTCCTAGAGAATAGAAAACAGAACGTCGTACTGGAAGGCGCAACATCAACATCTGCTCCAGTGATGTCTGGTGTCCCACAAGGTTCCGTGCTAGGTCCCCTTTTGTTCCTAGCATATATCAACGACATGCCTGACATCATCACCCACTCAGAAACCAGATTATTTGCCGACGACACTATCTTATTTCGCACAATAACTAGTATTGAAGATCACAAACTACTGCAAGAGGACCTCACGGCATTAGAGACCTGGGAGAGCAGATGGCATTCAACCCTACCAAGTGCACAGTGATAAGAGTTACATCTGGTAAATCCAAGCCCATCCTAAACACACAGTACCAACTTCATGGCCATACCCTAGAGATAGAAGATGCCAGCAAATACTTAGGAGTAACTCTAACCAGCAACCTATCTTGGGACAGACATGTAGACAATGTGGTAGCCAAAGGAAACAGAACTCTTGGATTCATCAGACGGAACCTGAAAGACTGTCCAAAACCAGTGAGAGAAGCCAGCTACACAACGATTGTCAGACCCACACTTGAGTATGCATCCACTGTTTGGGATCCTACTAGCCAAAATAAGATCAAGGCCCTGGAGAACGTCCAGAGAAGAGCTGCTCGTTTTGTGACCAAGGATTAAACCAGCAGAACACCTGGATGCGTAACATATGGTTAATTCCCTTGGGTGGCAAGGCCTCGAACAATGAAGGAAAAACAGCCGACTCTACATGCTATATAAAATCCAGCACAACCTAGTAGACATCAACAGGAACCTTTACATACGGAGCAGTGACAGTAGAACCAGGGGACCGCACAAACTATTTCAAGAGAGGACCACCAACACCATATATAGAAACTCCTTCTTCTTGAGAAAAGTAGTGGACTGGAACCATCTACCAGTCGCAGCAACCTCCATTGAGGAATTCAGGGCTAACCTTGGGGTTAGTCCTGCCAGCTACTAGATCAACAGCCCTATGTACATAGTTTTAGCTGTATATATCCAGTTATTTTACCTGTAAATAGTCAAGGGATCAACTGCTGTGTGTGTCTGGGAAAAGCGCAGCTGTAGTCCCGCAGAACTAAATTACAGTCGGTAATGACTCCAGTTCTAAATCGAGAGAAGAAGAAGGATAAGAACTGTAGTATGTTCACAACCACCTCTGCTAATTGTGTTAGTGGAGATCTACTTTAGATCAGATGCGAGAGCTCCCAGGATTTAATTCCACCAGGGACCACCTTGCAATTTTTGGATATAAAATATGCTCTGTACATGATGCATCTTTCTTTCAGTAGATCTAGACATCTTGTTTTATAAAGTCGCAGGGACTATGATATGTGATATAATTTTTAGTTTAAAGCCATTAAATATTTAAAGTATGGTATAATTGTTTGTAAAATATAAGAATAAAATATCATGAGACTTTAATCAGTATTTAGCGACGATACATCAATGGGCGATAACTCCAGAATTTAACATTTTTTTGTTTCCATTTTAACGCGAAAATAAACGGTCTCGGATGGCATCGTTCTACTGGGTTTTATAAGAAAATGGTAAAAGATACTTTTCCGAAAGTTCGATATGAATATTCATTAGACATTTCTACGACTGTATATTTGCATTTCCAGAAAATCATCGAAGTTTTGGGGTTCTGAAAAGGGATTTGAAAATTAAAATTAGACATTAACATATGAAATTGGTCATATACACGATTCTTATAGTGTATTTAATGTAGATTTATGTATTTACTAGAAACCAAAACCATAAAATTGAGGGAAAATAATTGTATTCATAGTGATATTATTTTTTTTGTAAATGATGCACTCGTTTTTATATAAGAGTTGTTGCCCTTTGTAGAACTCTTCAATCCTTTGAAAAGTTTGTCAACATCAGAATTTTCAATTTATCCAGTTTATTGAGTTACTGTTTGAAGTGTTTCATTGATTAGGTGATTACCCATTTATAATTGAAGGGAAATAAAAATATAGTAGCAATTTAAATGCTGTAGTCGGCAAAAGATAGGAAAAAAAAGAGGGGAGGGGGCAACATCACATGAAAGGTCTCCTATGCACCATGATGTCCATGTCACTACGAACTCTATTTTTTCTCAAGAGTCCAGTTTAAGGATTAATTTACTTTCAAATATATAATTGTTTTCACATTCAAATGTGTTTATTGAGCCCTGTTTAGAGGGACCCGATATCGGCCATTCGGCAATGGCATGTTCACATCAAATAGGCATAAAAATTATATTGAAGGTATCTGGCAAACTGCCAAAGATTAAAATTTCTCATACAACAATAGAGTTCAAATATTCCATATCCCAATAATACTTTTAGTCCTAGTATCCTCTGACCCTACAAACCCCCCCCCCCCCCACCTTTTTTTTCTAAATGGAAAAAAAGGGAGATGTAGGCTACTCAGATTAAATAATACTCGAATACTCCCATATGTATCCATAAAACTCCAAAACAAGACTCATTGAATTGATATATTAATCTGCATGTTACCTTCCCAATACACAATTGTATTTTGCATGATGGCCCTAATTTACATGCACACACCCCCCTTTTCGTATGATTAAAACACATGTGATATCCCATATTTGGACAGATCTCTGGGGTAAGACACTTTTTTCACATTTCATATGTATAAATTTGAAAATTGAAATTAAAAAAAATATATATTTCATGTAGATAATATTGTATTTTATTTTATTTCTGCTTGGACAAAGTTGGATCAAAATTTTATTGAAATCCGAAAATGTCCAAAACTTAAAATTTAGATTTCTGTCAATAATCATGATATTGGACGTTTTATTGCAGATTTGAAAATGTCTTGATAAAGGCTTTCAAATGCATATAATTTTTTTTGGGTTTTACTTATTTTGAAAAAATCATGTATCGTCCCTACAGTACAGTATTCAATGATATTTACCTGGTAGAAAGGAGACGTCTTCTATGTCGTCAGCCATAATTTAGAATGTAGGATGCTTCCTGGAATTTGCACACGTCGGTTATACAATAAATACAAGATGTTCATCTGTCATCTTATTGTTGTAAAGATGTAAAGTTTAATGAATAAATTAATCAATGTTGTTGTCGAGTTCCGGGTGTTTTACCTTGAGGTTTCCGAGTCGTTTCCCGCACTTTTACCAGTTTGTCTAATTACCAACGGTACTGTAGTAATATAAGAAAACGTACCTAAATAAACAAAAACCTTTAATCTACCAGAAAGCTTTTGTGGAATAAGAAACTTTGACATTTTTGTTGAAAATCAGCTACCCCAGTTGTTGCATATAATAATAATAATAATACTAATAATAATAATAATAATAATAATAATAATAATTTTTATTGATTTTAACAAAAAAATATGTGAATTATAGCCAAAGACAATATAAAAGGAGAAATATTCCACAAAGCAAAACTGCCTTGGTTACAGCAGAACAGGAATATGAGAAACAACGGGAAACAGCAATGGACGAGTGGAGCACAGGGCTGATAGAAAAGTTTAATGCGTCAAGAAATTCAAGAGACATATGGACCAACTATAAAAAGATGACTAAAAAGAAAGACTGCAATGCCATTTTACCACTAATAGAGGAGGGTGAACTGCCTGCATTCACCAATAGCGAAAAATGCAATATCCTACGCATAACTTTCTTTGAGGGCAACCACTTAAAGACAGATGAGTTTGACCAGCAGTTCTACATTGATACTATGAAAGAATATGAAGAGATCTGTAGTATCGAAGATAACATCAAAAAAGTAAAACACAAACTAGACTATGAAATAACAACAGAAGAGGTCAGCCATATTCTCACTAGAAATTGGAAAATCACCAGGTGCAGATGACCATTTTCCAGAACTCTTCAAATTTGCAGGAGAGAACTTTATAGAAGCAATACATGGTATGGAAAACCTAACATGGAAACAAGGAAAGCTGCCACAAGAATGGAAGACGGCTAACATCAAGTTCCTGCGGAAACAAGGGAAAACTAATTACTATTCACCATCATCCTACCGCCCAATCAGTCTTACCAGTGTCATGTGCAAGATTACTGAAAGAATTGTCCTCAATAGATTGGCAGCCTTTGTAGAAAGGATGAAGATCATTGACGAGAAGCAGGAAGGCTTCCGAAAAAAACATTCCACTGCATATTGCCTGCTTAGATTTATACAGCATACAATAGACAGATTCAATAAAGGAGAAATAACCCTAGCATGTTTGATTGACCTGGAAAAAGCATATGACTCCATCTGGAGAGAAGGACTCCTGGTAAAACTGCACCATCTTGGTATTAAAGGGAGAACATGGAAATGGATAAAAGACTTCTTGAACAACAGAACAGCAAAATGTTTCTTCGACAACTTTATGGGAGACGAATTTGAGACAAGAATAGGATTACCTCAAGGTTCAGTATTGGAACCCACCTTATTTAACATCTATATAAGTGATCTACTAAATGACATCTCAGGCGATTACACAAAGTTTGCAGATGACGGAACAATATGGGAGTCTGCAAAGCCAAATGAAATAAAAGAACTACAGGAAAAAATGGAAGGAGACATCACAAAAGCAGTAAAATGGACACAAAAATGGAGGATCAACATTCAACATCAACCTGGAAAAAACAGAAATATGTATTTTTTCCAAAAAGAAAATCGAAATTGAACCCACCAATAAATCCATCACAGTACTAGGGAAAACTCTGAAATACAACCCATGTCCTAAGCTATTGGGATTAATACTGGACGGAAAAAAAATGACATTTGGTAAACATATAGAATCAGTGGAAAGAAGAGGAAATAGAAACCTGACAACATTAAGAGAAATTCGTCAGATAAGCAAAGTTAGCACTGAAAAACTGCTACAATTGTACTACTGTCTCATCAGATCAGTTATCGAATACAGCTGTCCAGCTTGGCAAATAGCTGACCCTAAAGAAATGCAGAGGCGCTACAGGATACAGAGAAAAGCTTTAATCCTATGCCTAGACATGCCAACGACATCCGGCAGAGAGGCTTTAGAAATCGAAGCAGGGGTTATACCTATAGACTTTAGGCTTGAAGAAATCTCCATTAGAGAAATAGCCAAAGTCGAGTCAAAATCTATACAGGAACCCATCAAACAACAGCTGCTTAGATATGAAGAACAACACCACTACGACACACACTCCACTCCAATGGGCAAAGCATTAAGCCAAGCCACAGAAATGGAAAAAGAAACTGGTATTAACATCAAACTTATTGAGCCAGAATTTGCATATAGAGCAGGAGAACTACAAATGACCCTAACTAGACCATCATACTGGAATAGACTTGGTAACTCCAAATCAAGAACAGAAGAACAAAAACGACAGTGCCAAGTAGAAATAGACGAACAGTTAGGAAACACAAACATCGATCAGGCAATAGCATTCACAGACGGATCATGCCTAGGGAACCCAGGACCATGTGGGGCAGGCGCCATCATATACTCAGAGCATGTCAAGCCAGCAGTACGCCTTCACCGGCCAGTAGCACAGAGAGGATCAATCCTGCTAGCAGAACTTGTGACAATAGTCATGGTCCTGGAGTACTGTATAAGGGAAAACTTTTACAGCATGGTTAATACTCTAAAAATATTCTCTGACAGCCAGAGTGCAGTAGGACTCCTGACCCTAAACTGGACACCAAAACACTATATCGACGTTATCAGAGATATCAAAGAATATATTGAAGATCTAAAAAAAAAAGGCATGATGACCACCATAATATGGACACCAGGACATGCCGAAATACAGGGGAATGACGAAGCTGATATCCTAGCTAAAACAGCAGCTATAGAAGCAAAGAAATTACCACCCGAAGATAATGTAATAACCCTACAGGACATAAAACAAAGCGCACATAAAAGTACACTGATTAAATGGCAAAGACGATGGGACATTGGAGAAAGGGGAAGAGAACTGTATGAAAAAGAACCAAGAATCAAGAAAAACATACTATATGACCACCCGTCCAAAGAATATTTCAGCATTCTCACACAATTAAGAACAGGATACTCCATACTAAACAACTACACACATCAAACAGGCCAAACCAACACTACAAACTTATGCCTGTGTGGCCAGAGAGAAACAGCATCACATTTCCTACTAGAGTGTCAACTATATGAGAACGACAGAGAAGAAGTGATGATAAAGTTAACGAAAGAAGTAGGAATTAGAAAGATCAACATGGTCACCCTACTAGCACAATTGGAGGATGAAAATATAGAGGAAACCAAAAGTAAACTACGAGTAGTGGCAGAATTCATCAACCAAACAGGCCGCTTCAAAAATAAAACTCAATCCCAATCTTAAAAACCGTACCAACACACAAGCACTGAGAGAAAATTACTGAGGGAACAAGGCACAGTGGAGAAAACTACAGCACCAACGAGACAAGTTGTGCCATAAGGCCATAAGATTGAGGATTGAGGATTAAGTCCAAACATTGAACAATCATCAATACAACATACACAACAAAACAGAACTAAACTAGATAGATATATATATATATATATACATGTACAAAGAAGATGTTATCACAGCTGAAGAGTGTATGAATTATCTCCCATTGAAGATTACAATATGATTTTCAAAATATTGCTTTTCCAAATGAATGAATTTATTAATTAATTTGCGCCAAGGATTTATATATTTACTATATAAATCCTTGTTTGGGCCCATAAAACTAATTTTACTCCGCCACTTTTCATTAGAGTGTCTGTATCAATCCTTTGTCGGCTCCGGTATAGTACCTGAACTCCAGCAGTATGGGATCATTGGCCTGGTCAAAATATATTCATAGACTACATTTTTGGCAGTTGGATCCTCGAACCTTTCGTTATGGTAACACTTAACAGTACAGCTCAATCCTTAGGCTAGAGCCAGTCGGAACCATAAAAAGACATCTGAATTCTCAATACAGACTGCGCCCATCTCGCTTGTGCATTTTAACACCAAAAATCAGAATTTCATCTCTCTATCAAATGAACCCCTCTGATTACTTTTTATCTCTCTAGTAGAGAATGTACCAATACTTTTTCCCCAGCTCATTGATGTTGGATGGTGAGATTTTCAATCCTCCAAATTTTGTCTTTTTCTTCGTTTTTGGCAAGTCGTCGATTATGTCTTTGGCAATGTTTAGTGTTAAAGAAGTGTAGGTCAAGATGTGCTAATAATTAAGATTGATCCATAGTTAGCACCGATGATATTATTACATATATAGTGTATATTATTACTGTTTTGTTAGGCAGCTACCAGTGCTTCATTTCCCATATTTTCTGTGATACATTACTAGCGTATTTTTTTGTATGTTGCTTATTTATTTAAGTTTTTTTTTTTTTTTTTTTTTTTTTTTTGGAAGTGGCAGACTTGGCTTATTTCTCACTTACTACATTTTCAGTGGTAGAGTTCTTTGTAGACAGTTCAACATAAGTATTTACTATGGTAATTTGTTGATTCTGTTTTATATTTCCAAGTCTAATTGGTAAACCAAGATTAACAAAGGTGCTCGTTTCGAGTTTCTTAAATCATTTGAGACACAATGGTGATCTGTAATCCCGTTTCCAACTCAGAAAATGCTACTCTGTGGTGCATACTAGACAAAATTTGGACTGAAAATGTCAGTCTGTGGCGCCAGGAAAATTGGACCCCCCCCCTTTTCAAAATGGCTATATCCGCGCCTGATGAAGGTAATGCCTTTACAACGAAGACGATAACAGAGCTTTCCCAGACATAGTTGCTGATGGTAAGGGGCTCATCCTCTGGTCCATTTTCAAGGACTCCACCCACCACTCCGTTCTCTGGTATTTGGGTGTCATCGGGGTCCTTGCAAGGATAGCAAAAATTTGTTGGATGTTGATGGTTGCGATATTACCCCCAATTAAAACAGCTCAATCAGTGGTTAATGTCAACAGGGGAACTATATTAATGTCAGTAAATTGACTCCCAATTCTTCCGGTTTCATGTTCATTTAACATTCATATCCTTTCTTACTAATGAATTGTGCTATAGAAAACAAGGAACTTTCCCTATGTCTTTATCCCACGAACGTTAATGATATAGGATCCAAAAGTGGAGCTACGCATCTCCATTTTCAATCATCCCAGTACTGAGGGTTTCCCATTTCTTAAGTCAGTGGGAAACTCAGTTCCGATTCTTAGGATCTGTCGGCGATTCAGGTGCGACAGTCTCCAATGTTCAGCTTACTGATAATAAGTGACGGTGTGAGAGATATGAGGAAACCCCTATGCGAGTACCATCCAATTAAAATGGTGATTATGAGACTATGACATCGATACTAAACGGGTTTGAATACTACGAGCAATCCGATTACCCGTAAAATATCATAACCGTATTTATATGCATGACATAACTCACATAAGACCTGTAATGGAGTTTCCTCACATCTCTCACACCTCGACGTATCAGAGAGGCGAGGCAGAGATATGTATTTAATCCGATTGAAGAGGTCTAAGCGTGCTCCATGAAAAACAGAAAAAACGAGATGTAAAACGTGATTTTATGTGCAAAGTGATCAGCGAAACAACAATATTTACCATGAGTCAAGAATGCGAGAGGAAAAAAACACATATATCCGTGAAAAACAATCTTTCTCCGATTGGCCAATACACACCCTACAACCGGCTATCGGGAACTCAGATCATATCTACTTCACACGGAACGACAGGTAGGAATTTCTTTGACGTTTTTCTTCCATTTTATCTACTTTTGGGATTTTAAATTTATGTCTGATTTGTTGCACTAAGAATAAGAAATTTGCATACCAAATATGACAGTATAGGTTTTAATATTTAGTAAGTTTTCAACCAATGAAGATAGAATTTGACATTTTCAACAAAGAATTCTTCAGAACATTAACATTTTCTCGAAAGAAAGCACATGTTTCTATCATATACATGAAAAATATAGTGTTTCTACACCTTCCTGTACAACGGGAACTCGAGAATATTATACGCAATTTCATTCCAAAGGTCAAAATGTTTTGGATATCGGGGACAGCAGATCGGGCTATCACGTACATCAGATCAGTGGAGTTAAATGGCAATCGGGAACATGAAAAAAAATTAAAAGAAATTCCATTGTTAATTAACTTTTCAAAATGTTTTGGCAATCGGGGACAGCAGATAGGATTTTGTATGAACGGTTTCTTCCAAAGAAATATATAGAAAAGATCCATCCAGTGGATTCTCAGTAGGTAGATCAATAGACTCCATATTACCTGAAATTTATCAAAAATGTAATATTACAAAACTTTTTAAAAGAAGTAATTTGCCATTTATTTCTCAGTTTATCCACATCAAAGACATTTCCAAAGTCAATGACAATGCCGAAAATCAATACAAGCAAAAGCTATGGTATTGGACAAAAAAAATATATTTTCATGGGTTTCACAGCCTCGAAAATATATTTTTACTTCGGAACAATCTCAGTCAATGTTTTGAAACTTAAAGGCAACCATTAGCCATGAACTTCAATATTTGAATTATTCTAAACACTAATGTAATGGCTCAACTTATTACAGGATAAACCAGAAATAAGAATGCATGTCACTGTTGTTCCCGATTGCCAACATCTGCTCTCGGTGATAGTCAGTTTCAAAATAATCTGCTGTCCCCGATAGCCAAAACATTTTGACCATTGGAATGAAATTGCGTATAATATTCTTACTACATAACATAACACTTCGAGTTCCCGTTGTACAGAAAGGTAGAAGAAACAGGGTACCCGTAAAATGCGAAATGAAACGCGAAACGAAACATGCGAAACGGAACGAAACGAAACGAAATAAATCGAAACGAAATTGACCGAAACGAAACGAAACGGAATAATACAAAATGAAATAAAACCTATTTTAACGAAACAACTTCTTGGGAAAGACAAGACAAAACTTTAAATGACAAAAATAGAGAAAGTATCATTTAAGCGTAGAAAAAAATAGTTCATTGTTTTCCAGGTGATATCCCACAAAAATCGTTCTTCATCTAGCAATGACGACTGAAATGATTGATTCATCTATTGTTTACAGCTAAACGCCACGTCAGTGCACAGAGACTTGCTCCCGGTCAATAAAAAGATCGACTATCCACATATATACACTAGACAAGGGAGATACAAATGTCGTCGGTAGCCACGCTTCAACTCATTTTATTTCCATTAATACCCTTCATCTCATCGCTAGTCCTCCTTAATTCGTTTAACAAGATGTTTATCTAAGACAAGGCTTCCAACAACATTGTGTTTGTATGTAAATCATATTACTACGAATTAGGGAATTAGGCATAAATAACAACACCTCTGGTAATACCACATACAAACCAACTTCGTTCGACAAAGATGAAATCCTAGCTAACCACAGATCCTTCATGACCTCTTTAAACATTCCCTCTGGTAAAGATTCTGAGGACATACCCTATTTGTATTGGATACCTAAACTTCATAAGACACCATACAAAGAAAGGTACATGGCGGGATCATCAACTTGTTCGACGAAAGAATTGTCTATTCACCTAACAAAGATTCTGTATGCAGTAAAAGAGGGACAACAGAAATATTGTGAAACTGTTTACTCGCTTAGTGGCATAAATCACATGTGGATTTTGAAAAACTCGAAAGATCTTTTGGATAACCTTAAATCAAGATCTTTCTCTCAAGTATCCTCCATCAAAACTTTTGATTTTTCAACTCTATATACCACCCTACTGCATGACAAATTAAAAACCAGCTTAAAAGAAACAATCCACAAAGCTTTCAGTCATAGAAACGATGGCTCAAAATTTGTTGTGTTAGGTTACAATTCCACATATTTTTCTAACAAAATTCAAAAAGGTAAAACATGCTACTCCGAGGAACAAGTGATCAGTATGCTGGAATTCCTCATCGATAACATATTTGTCTCCTTTGGAGGGACACTGTTTCAGCAGGTCGTCGGCATACCAATGGGTACGAATTGTGCCCCTCTTCTAGCCGATTTATTTTTATACTCATATGAGTCGGAGTTTCTTCAAAAACTTGTTAAAGATAAGACGATTCATGAAGCTAGAGCCTTTAATTTCACATACAGGTATATTGATAACGTTTTATCTATCAATAATTCTAGATTTGCAGAATTTCTTCCATTGATATATCCTCCAGAGCTGGAAATTAAAGAGACCACAGATACAGCTTCATCAGCATCATTTTTGGACTTATACCTCGAATTTGACGACAGTGGTCAACTCAGTACTAAAATTTATGATAAACGAGACGACTTCAATTTTAAAATTATAAATTTTCCTAATATGTGCAGCAATATACCAGCTTCTCCTGCATATGGTGTTTACATCTCGCAATTGATTCGTTATGCAAGAGCCAGTAGCAATTATTCTGATTTCTTGAAGCGTCATCTTTGTCTGAAAAACAGGCTACTGGACCAGGGCTATAAAAAGATTCGCCTTATTCGATCTCTTAAAAAGTTTATATTCCGATATCAAGATCTTGTCGAAATATATTCTGTCTCTACAGATACAATAGTAAAAGATACATTTTCATATAGTGAAAATGTATAAAGATAAGGATTTGGTATACGTGGTTTACAATGTCAAAAATATTTTTTGTGAATTTGTGACGTAAAAATGGTTTTGACATTTACGGTCGTAATTAAAATACTTCAAAGGACTCATAGTTGATGGTGATGGTTCACAAGATATATTAGATACTGAGTTTGGTACTGTTTGACTGCTAATTTGCCTTTTTTTTCCAGTATTGTTGTAAATGCTGTTTTAGTGACTACGGGAAACTTTGAACCGTTATGGAAGCGAGAGGTTGGCGCCGTAAAATCTGATTCAATCCTTCATTTCTTTAGAAATGCATGTACCAAGTCAGGAACATTGCGGTTTTCCAGTTTCCCGGTTGTTGACTGATTTTGTCTGTTTATTGATTTATGAGTTTTGAATTTCCCTTTGGAAGATTACTCTGTGTTCGGTAATTTTGTTATTACCCTTATTTACAACAGCAGTTACCTTGATTAAACCCTACTTGACTTAAAAAAAATAGCTTCGTTCACCCCAAATCATCTTTTACTACATCCGCCTGCTCCCGAAAACGAAAATGACCACCTTGAACTTACGTTCGGGCTTACTCGGGGTTTTTCTTTCATGCACGATAACTCCAGTTGCAAAACCGCGGGAATTTTTTTGAATGGTGTGGAGTTATCGTGCTTGAAAGAAAAACCCCGAGTAAGCCCAAACGTAAGTTCAAGGTGGTCATTTTCGTTTTCGGGAGCAGGCGGATGTAGTAAAAGATGATTTGGAGTGAACGAAGCTATTTTTTGAAGTCAAGTAGGGTTTAATCAAGGTAACTGCTGTTGTAATTCTTAGATAAACATCTTGTTAAACGAATTAAGGAGGACTAGCGATGAGATGAAGGGCATTAATGGAAATAAAATGAGTTGAAGCGTGGCTACCGACGACATTTGTATCTCCCTTGTCTAGTGTATATATGTGGATAGTCGATCTTTTTATTGACCGAGAGCAAGTCCCTGTGGTCAGTGATATTCTAGCTATACTCAATCTAATTAAAATTAGATCTCTCACTTTGCTCTTGTTTATTTATATTTCGCACGTGTGAGATCTAACGTAAGCCTGTAGACATCGCATTCTGGTGATCTAGGGTCAAGCAAAATATTGTCCATTCAAATGATCGCTTACGAGATCTTGAAAGTGGATTTATGCAAGGGACGTAACTCTGGGTGCTAATGAATTATGCAAGAAATCCATTCGGAATTCTTCCAATGTTATCTATATCGACTATGTCGGAGCCCGATTGTTCCGACAACTGTTTACATTTCCGGAGACAAGAAGACGTCTTCAGGTGAAAATTCATAATTTACGGCACCTATCAATGGCATTTAGAAACCCTCTGCTCTCACGCCTAGGAGTATTTATTACAACTCAAATATATGTGTGCTTATTATGTGTGATATCAGAGAACGACTTTGATTGGCTGTTCTGAGGGTCGTTACCTTTATTTGCATCTCATTACATATGCGTGACCCTAGGTCACCAGAATGCGATGTCACTTATAGGCTTGCGTTAGATCTCCCACGCGCGAAATATAAATAAACAAGAGCAAAGTGAGAGATCTAATTTTAATTAGATTGAGCTATACTGTGCCGAATGACGAAATGAAAACGACTGTTACGTGGGGGGGGGGGATAACTTCCTATATATACATGGTGTTGTTCTGACAATTGGGATCCTATTTTTGATTTTCTGTCTGGCACATGTCTGGCATGGGGCATACTTTTTATCACAACTGTCTGAAAAGGGGCATAGGTTTTTGCCTGGCTTATTCTTACAAAAATTGGGGCTTAAAGTGTAAAGGGGATTTAGTTAGACAACAGTCTGAGATGGGGGTCTAAAATTGGCACCAGAATCAGTCTGTAAAGAGGTCGGGGATTCAGTGGCCCCAGAAGAACACGTACCTCACCATTTTGTAAGGTAGACCGGTACTGTTACTCGAGAATGATTAATAGTGCCGCTTCGAAATAATTGCAAAATTACCGTTGTTGTTTAATTATTCAATTATTTATTACATGTATTTTTTTCAGTTTTTGCCTGTGATTTTTTTTCGTTGTTTTCTTAAAGTTTACCCCTTGCTAACGATGAGATAAACAACATATTCAAATATGCAGCAAATTATGGCTTCTATTATTATAAGAAAGACTGTCGAGATAAAAAGACATTTTAAACCAAAGTGACCAATCTGGCAAATAGTAAACAGTATACTGCAGAACAAGGTACAATCGTCTTGCAAATTTACATGTTAAATTTCTTTTTTTAAGACTTAGGGACCGACCATATAACTTGAAGAGGGGAAGGGACATGCACATAGGAAGGGGCTGCGAGGAGTGCGAGCGCGCAGTCATGTTAAGGCAGTCCATACATTGAAAATCCAAAAGAAAACCCGTGTTTTTACTTTTTGGTTCAATACACGCAATAATGCATTAATTTTACTCATTTAAGCCATAAACCAATAAAATTATGATTGATCTACTCAAAATGAAAAAAATATATATCAGAAATCAATCACAGATGTCACGTGATCACATTAAAGAGAAAGTAGCATCGTCACCACTAAAACCGAACAGAACAACGGCATCCCGAGGTTCAATAGATGTAATGAAGGAATCGGTGGATTGGGGATATCCTATTCTTCAAGAAAAATGCGTGGCAAAGTGTTGAATTTCATTTGATTAAATGTGGGAATAGATTGAAAGGCCAAATATGCCAGAAAACCCCCCTTTTCCGAGTTCTATGGGATTTTTCTTGCTACGTTCAATCCCTGTATTCTTTGCCATAGGAAATTATCGTATCTAATGATCAAGTCTGTTGACTGTTAAAATTTTTCCAAGATCAGTCTTCGGGATGCCGTTGTTCTATTGCGTTTTTTTAAATTTAATAAACAAATGTTAAAAATCGATTATTTTAAAACACTTTAAGGACGTAAGGTTTTTGTAATATCGATTGCGGACGTCTAAATATTCCGGATAAGTTACGTCACAGCAAACGTCATGTATATAATGCAATCGTCGTTTTCATTTTCATTTATTTTTAATAATCAACGTAGTAACAATTTTCCTTAAATACATGTTTCACAGATGTGCTTTTAAAGAGCTCTCCCTTCGTCACAAATTAATTTGTATTGTTTATCTGCTGAAATATCTGACAACAACGTTACCGTAGCCTGTAGGCGTAGAATCTTACATGTGTATGCCCTCTCTACTGTTTTTTGGATAATAACAATAGAACACATTTAAGATGGTATTACCACACGATTGTATGGATATA
>MJUT01049532.1:49005-61978 GCA_002080005.1 Gigantidas platifrons | reverse complement strand
ATTTAAAACGTACACGTAACGTTGGTGCATTTATGTAGGATCTTGGAATAAAATAGAAGGTAAATTTCTAATAAAAAAAATACTTACAACATTAATCATGTAAAACTTCTGTGTACTTGACGTAACTTTTATCATGCATCGCCATGTTTTTGTACAGGTATATTGTCAAATGCAAGCGCAAAATGATCACGATTTCCGGAAAAGTAGCATAAGCCCCGCCTCTTGTAAACAGATTGACAGTTCACCAAAAATCAAGATGCTTGAAAATTGTTACGTCTGTTTCTATAAATTTATAAATGGCATTATTTCGTATTTACTATTCTTTCATAACGAACATATAATTATTTAATATTCAGTACGACAGAGTATAGATTTATTAAAGTCGTACAACAATGGTATTCAAAAAACAGACGTCTGCGTCATGAAAATATTACATTGTCATAAAATGTCATAAATTAATGTTGCAAAAAAAAAGGCCTGCCTTAACATGACTGCGCGCCCCTTCCCCCTTAATTTTGGCAAGAAGTAAAAAAGAATCAAGTTCAAACACAATACTTGGGAATTTTACGTCTCATGAACTGAAAACCTAACCAGCGTGAAATGGCACGTTATATTTGTTTCTAACATATACCCAACCAAATTAATAAAAATTAATTACTTTTTTCTTCCAAGCTTCAGAATCGGAAAATTTGGTAGAAACTTGAAATGCCATTGCCTCCCCCTTCAAGTTAAATGGTCGGTCCCTAAGTCTTACACAAAATGGTGGGGGGGGGAGGGGTGTTCTTCCGGGGCCGCTGAACCCCGACCCCTTTACGGACTGATTATGATGCCAATTTTAGACCCCATCTCAGACTGTTGTCTAACTAAAGCCTCTATAAGGCCCAATTTTTGAAGAATAATCCAAGCAAAAACCTATACACCTTTTCAGACAGTTGTAAGAAAAAGTATACCCCATATGCCAGACATGTCCCAGACAGATAATCAAAAATAGGACCCTGGTTGTCAGAACATCACCATGTATATAGGAAGTTATCCCCCACATAACAGTCATTTTCATTTCGTCATTCGACTCAGTATAGCTGGAATATCACTGATGTGCTACAGTGGTGTTTAGCAGTCAACAATCGATGAATCAATCATTTCGTCATTGCTAGATGAAGAGCAATGAACAATCTTTTTCTACGCTTAAATGATACTTTCTCTGTTTTTTTCAATTAATTTTTGTCTTGTCTTTCCCCCAGAAATTGTTTCGTTAAAATAAGTTTCATTTTGTATTATTCCGTTTCGTTTCGTTTCGGTCAATTTCGTTTCGATTTATTTCGTTTCGTCTCGAGTTTCGGTAAATTTCGTTTCGTTTAGGTGAATTTCGTTTCGCGTTTCATTTCGCATTTTATAGGTACCCGAAGAAACACTATATTTTTCATGTATATATGATAGAAACTTGTGCTTTCTTTCGACATTTTAGAGAAAACGTTAATGTTCTGAAGAATTCTCTGTTGAAAATGTCAAATTCTATCTTCATTGATTGAAAACTGACTAACTATTAAAACCTATACTGTCATATTTGGTATGCAAATTTCTCATTTGTAGTGCAACAAATCGGACATAAATTTAAAATCCCAAAAGTAGATAAAATGGAAGAAAAACGTCAAAGAAATTCATACCTGTCATTCCGTGTGACGTAGATATGATCCGAGTTCCCGATAGCATCGGTTGTCCAGATAGCCGGTTGTAGGGTGTGCAATATATGGTATCGAAAATTCTTCAGAAGTACTAAAGGGTGCTTATATGGAATATAAAGATAAAAAGTCACAGTGTATTATTCCAAATTCATGAATTTCATAAACACTTCTTCTCAGTTTTAAGTTAGACATTGATCTATCAATATGCAGAAATGCGAGTTCCTATAGACTTAATAATATGAAAACCAGATTGAAGATTTTGTACAGCACTCATCAACTATCTAGATATAAAGTTACATTTGCCTATGGAGAATACCTCTATAAGAAATAAAACATTTTCAAACGCCAGGTTTTGTCTAAATTCCGTGGGCCAGTCGGGGTATCGACGATGTCTTCATCTGGTAATGTCATATTATGTCTGAATGATCTCGCTTTGTACACTAACAATATACACGTATTTCATTTAATGGGTATTTATTTATATCAAATCAGTCTAATTTAGTGTGTTTAGTGTATGCTTGTAAATGTTCTGGGCCTGCGTGTATACCAGTTCTGTTCTATTTTGCTATCGTTCATATGATGGAAATTCAGGTCTTGGCTTGGGAAAGGCAAAGCATGGAACTTTATGGAATACTACCTGAAGCAATTGTCACAATCAACTAAATTGATAAAAACATATAAAAGATAGACGAAAAAATAAATATATAAATTGCTTATCTTCAAAATATGTCAAACTTCTCATGTTGTGCTCCCTTTAGCACCATCGTCCTTTTCCATCACAGAATAGTTTAGTTTCTGTATTGTATTAGCTCATAAAGGTGAGGAAGTTGATATAGGAATTCGTGAGAGATTGTTAAATTCAGTTGACATACTACTCAACGTTTAAACACAATCAATTCAAGGCAAAAACAGCATTCAAATTGGAAGCAAAATAAAAAAAAACGTAGTAGATATCTTCACTCAGATACCATAACCGGTAAATTTGGTAACACAAGTCCTTCTAATACAAAAACCACTCAACTCTGAAACTACACCCAGTCACTCCGATACCACAACCAACCACTCTTATATCACAACCAATCACTCTGCCCAACTTGAATGCAAAATAAAAACTCTGAATATACCTTACAAAAGTCACTCAGATATCACAGGTCAATATGATACCACAACCAGTCAACCCCATACCATAAACCAGTCAACCGCTGTTGCTAACATGGAAGCTATTGAACCAATGGTTCCTAGTAATTAGGTTGAAGTCATCAACGGTCGACACCAGTTACGGAATATTTACGTCACAAATGACTGCGGATATTCCGTTTATCATAATCACAATCCGGTCCTTTCCTTATTCATGACTTATTATCGAGTTTGTAACAAGAGTAACACGACAAGTGAACGGTGGAACATGAAATGCTTACCCTTCCGGAGCACGTGGAATATGAAATGCTAACTCTTCCGGAGCACGTGGAACATGAAATTCCTACTCTTCCGGAGCACGTAGAACATGAAATGCCTACTCTTCCGGAGCACTTGAGTTCACTCCAGATTATTAGTGTTGCTTGATCTTCAGTTGTCTGTGTAGTGTTTTGTAGATCGTTGTTTGTCATTTTGGCATTTTTCTGTTGGCCATTGGTATTGTCTATCCTTCGATTGATGACTTATGATTATCCAGGCGCGTAGCTCCCTATACGCCAACACGCAGTTGTGTGCACATCGGCGTGCTGAAAAAAAAATAAAGAGAAAAAAAAATATGCACAGTATCTGCTTCCTCGTGATATAGGAAATATTACGAACGAACAAATCGCGACATTGTATGAGATATACCTGCCTGACCTGACATGTAATTTAGACGAATTCAAGAGGGAGGTCGCTCGATGGCGAACACACTGGAGTACAACACCTCGTGATCAGATGCCAACTTCACTTTGTGAGACACTTGATGCGGTAAACCCGGTGCTATATCCTTCCATAGATACCATCTTGTGTATCATGTTGACAATGCCGGTAACAAGTGCTACCGCAGAGCGATCGTTCAGTGTACTACGTCGGTTGAAGACATGTACGATCAACAATAAATAACGATAGGTTGTCATCGCTAGCATTAATGCATATCCATCGCGATTTCAGTGTGGATTTAGACAAAGCTATGGAGAAGTTCGTGTCTGCTAAGACACGAAGAACAGATGTTGGGCAATTCTAAGTAAATTCTGTCTAACAAAATCATGAAATCAATGTGTTGCTTATGTATTCAATTTACCCATGAAAACACATCAGAACGCACCTCAGTTGCTTGCCCATTGTCGGTGGTTCACTAAAACTGGTCGCCATGATATAGCTGAAATATTGTTGAAACTTCAACTTCAACTTCAATTTTGTTACTTAGTAACATCCGCAAGCAGACATCTCACTAAGGAATACTATGTACACATAACGCGCGCAGCAGAGCCACAAAGTTTAAAAGATAAAAAGTATTTACACTGTACATAATATCATAGGAACGGTTAGTATTGTTCCTTTATAGCCACCTTAAAGGTGTCTAGATCCGGAATGGCTATCACAGGTGGTGGCAAGCTGTTCCATAAAATGATTGTTCGAGGGAAGAACGAGAATTTGTAAGCATTGATATTTGCGCCTATTGTTTGGAATTTTGCTGAATGACTCTGTCTTGTTGATGTTACTCCTGCCATAATGGGATGATGGTAAACTGGCACTGTAATTAAGTGATGAACTATCTTGTACATAAGTATAACGTCTCATGTATTTCGTCTCTGTTGTAATGTTTCCCAATTTAGTTGTTTTTTGTAGTCTAATGGTTTGTTCAAGACAAACCGCGCAGCGTTCTTTTGCACCGATTCTAGTTTTTTTATGTATCTAGATGTATATGGTAGAGCAGTATTCCAATTTTGGTCTCACTAAACTGGTATAAGCTCTTTCTTTTACGCTAGGTGGACAGTGTTTTAAATTTCTTTTGAGAAACCCTAGTGCTCTTGATGCCTTATTACATGATTGGTCGATGTGCAGATTGTATTTCACGTTGCTGCTAAGTTCCACTCCAAGCTATGGTTGGTGATCCACTATTTCGAGTGTTTGGCCTTTCATCTTATAGGGGAAATTCGTCTTGTGTCTTTTGTTGGTTGCATGTCTCCAAAACTTTTTCTTTATTTCTTTTTTTGTATTGTCTTAAAATGTCTTCAAATTACATTTAATTATTACAAATCATATGTGTATTTTATGTTCTTTAATTTGTAAATGATTATTCTGCCCAATACTGAGCTCCATGATTGGAAAATAAAATATCTTGTATATTGTATCTTGATAGCACATTTGGAGATGTTAAATTCCATTTGCCAGGTATTCGACCAATGAACTAGTGTATCCAGATCTTCTTGGAGAAACTGGTGGTCTTGCTCTGTTCTGATTGGTCTATGCAGGACGCAGTCATCAGCAAGCAATCTTGTGGTGGAGTTTAGGTTGTCTGCTATATCGTTGATGAATACCAAGAACTGTTACCTGGGGTACTCCCGATGTAACATGGGAACTCTTGGAGACTTCGCCACCCACCACTACTCTTTGGACCCTTTTTCTTAGGAAACTGTCTATCCACGTTCTTGTTGTCCCATCTATACCATAATATTTCAATTTTAATGAGAGTCTTTTGTGTGCCACTTTGTCAAAAGCTTTTGCGAAGTCTAGAATTGCTATATGAACATGACATTGTTGTTCATCCATTTTGCAATTTCATTGGTGGTCATGAGGAGTTGACTTTCGCAGGATCTTTTTGCTCTAAATCCATGTTGGTTTTCGTTTAGGATGCTTTGACTGTCGAGATGGTCCATAATTTGGGATACGATGATATGTTCAAGTATCTTAGAGGCTACTGATGTAAGTGAGATCGGTCTGTAATTTGCTGGCTTTTATCGGTCGCCTTTTTTAAATATTGGCACGACATTGACATTTTTCCAATCTCTCCTGTATCGATTGATTGTTGGTATATCTTTGTCAATACGGGTGCTATAATAGAAGCAGTTTCTTTCAGTATTCTTATTGGGATTTTGTCTGGTCCTGTGGCTTTGCTAGGGTTTAGTCTGTTCAAAGCTTTTTCTACTCCAGATACCCTGATCTTGATGTTATTCATATTTTTGTATGGTGAGTCTCCTTTTGATGGTATGTGAGTGGTGTTTTCGGTTGTAAATACAGATGTAAACTGGTTGTTAAGCATCTCGGCTTTTTGCTGTGATGATTCTGCCAGTTCGGCGTTGTTTTTAGTGTGCTTATACCCATCATATCTTGTTTTCTCGATTTTATGTATTTCCAAAATCCTTTGCAATTGTTATCTTTTTCTGGGTCTAGCATGTTGTTTAGGTAGTCCCAATAGCTTTTATGTAGTTTGTTCCTAATTACAGTTCTTATGCCGTTAAAAGCTTTCTTGTCGGATGGTTTCCCAGTCTTTTTACTCTTGTTGTATAGCCGTTGTTTTTTCCTATTAAGCCTTTTGATTTCTGTTGTTAGCCAAGGAACATCATGGTGTTTCCCTATTTTCTTAGTTGGTATATGTTTTTCTATGCAATTTTTCTGGTCTCCTTGACTAAATTCCAGTTTTTTTCTACATCATGACTTGTAGGTTCAAGGTTTGACAGAAAATTGTGCATGATGTTAGTTCTTTCATGCACAAATTTCTGTCAAACCTTGAACCTACAAGTCATGATGTAGAAACAAACTAGAAAGTGGCGTTAAACACCAAAAATCAAATCAAATCAGAACGCACCATTTTGCATCTAGTAAGAAAAAAACCCAGACTCCTCTTCCAGGTTTGGTTGCTTGCACTGCAAAAAAGGCTAGCTATTATCACTTTGGTATCTTCAACTTTTCATTTAAGGAACATTCAATAATAGTTTGCTGCCAAATGGCTTGATGGTTTCAGGTCAGAACATTTTAAAACATTTCCTCATAAAGTCCTACGTTAACTTTTCCTGATGGTAGCGGTCATCTTGGATTTCTGATCGACACACACACGTAGATAAATCAGTTTATATACTATTTAGGTTGAACCATAAACTTTTCTTTTCTATTTCTTCAATTAAATAATATAATCAACCGTATCATAATCAGCCCGATATCAATAAATTAACCTGCAGTCAGACGCACCGAACAAAAAATGTTTGTTGGCAATTCTTGAAGATGAAATCACATTTTCTAATAAACCACTAAATGTGTTAACTTATCTTTCAGTTGTATGCTATGTCTTTTCTGATTACGTTTTATGTCAAAGGGTCAGAACAATCAATAAAGTTCGGGATAAAAAAAATGATGACCTTTGACTTGTTTGGTGTTTTCTGAGTTTGTGTAGGCAGCATTGAACTAATTAATATGTGATGATTATATTAAAAAAAAAAATCTTCCCTGTTTTTCTCCGATGTCTATTCTATGACATGATTTGTTTTACCATACAAAGATTGTTGCCGAACCAGCTTAGCCAGGAAACGCAGGAAATACACCAGAAAATCGTTACAATTACGCGTCATTTCTATTAATATATGAGAGTAGATGCAGTGGATAAGATGCTGGCCAGAATTAAATTGTCCCTTGTGGCTCAACAAGTGGTGTGTATATTGTATGTGGTGTCCCTTATTGTAACAGAGCATGTTAATGTTAACTAATCATATTTCGAAGTACGAAAACTATACCCATTCATATATTATTCAGCTATGACTAGGGATAACCGAATTATATATATAATATATATATGTGTATCAGACTAAAATCCAAATTGAACACACGTAAATCAAATTGGCACCATATCATGTTAAATTATAACATTTTTATAGAAGAATATGTCTTGTCAATAAAGAAACTGCATGGTCATGTAGAAATATGACAAGATCACAGATTAAAAATTCACACCATTGGCAGGGCCTCCAAGAGAAATTTGCAAAGCGAACAAGAGAGTCACTTCTTTCAAATTTGTGAAGATACATTCTTAATGTTTGGTAGTCTGATTAAAATCATACCCCAGACTCAATTTCATATCGTCGATATGAAATTTAGTCTGGGGTATGATTTTAATCAGACAGTGCTCAATGTTTGGTTTTCAACAAGAACTTGCCAAGTTTGGACCTGAAAGACAGTAAATAATTATGTGTTATATAATGAAATGATGGCCTTCCTGGTTACAATGCAAATGTGAGTGATGATCAACAACCAGAATTCTGAAGTCTAAGCGAATTTTACATAATATAATTAATCATTTTTCTTAATAAACTAAAAATAGTTAAAAATACCTTCCAAAAAATCAAAAGAAAACGTCTATGGCTAAGGCTATGGGGCATTCCAGAGATTCACAGGCCTCTTCTGGGCTCTTGGGGCCCCGGACCGATGTACCAGCTGAATTCTCCTCTCATATGTCCTGCCCATTGGTATATTGGAGTAGATAATTTACGATCCTATCATATATTTGAAACAGCTGATGAAGTCGACCTAATACAACCACAGGGACTCGGTTAATGGACATATTTTTTTAAATTATTTTACGTGTTTTTCCTATTTACTGTCTGTTTTAACTAATCATTATCGTTAGCGCCTAGATGTTCATGTTTACAGTCAATGTGCAATACACTATCCACATCCATAATAACCATATACTAAAAAATCCTAGGATTTTTTAGTATATGGATGTGGTAGTATATTGCACATTGACTGTAAACATGAAAATCTAGGTGCTAACGATAATGGACGATAATGATTCAGTAATAAAAACAGACAGTAAATAGAAAAAACACGTAAAATAATTTAAAAAAAATATGTCCATTAACCGAGTCCCTGTGAATACAACAGCACGTCTGTAAATACCTTAATACATTATGTTTATCATCGACTGTATGGAATTTTTTTTATTGAGTGTCAAATGCCTACATCCATATGGCATGGGCGTTTACCCTTCAACAATTTGATAGTATTTTAATTTCTTCCTCAGATAATGTACTTTTAAGTGTGTAAACATTTTTATAAGAGCAAAGTCTTCTAGGGACAGTGGTGTGAGTTATATACATCTTCTACCAACATTACGCTATCAAGACTAACTTGACAACTGAACTAGTCGTCAATCTGTAAACAAAACCACGTGCTATTGTTTACCTATAATTGACGGAAGTTTATTTCACACATGCGCATCGATGTTATCCGGGCACCTGTCGGAAACTCAATTTCAATATGGCGTCCCAAAGTGAGGGCGGAGGAAAAGATGACATCAAAACTCACTTTGTCACCCGCGAAGGGACGTACAAATTAATGCCACTATCAGAATATTCAAAACCTACTCGAGTACCTTATAATGGTCAAACAAATACCCCATCAAGGGTGACTTTCATCAACGTAAACGATGGTTCTCCGTCTCCAGATCGGATATGTTTCAACGTTGGCAGGGAATTGTATTTTTATGTTTATAAGGGCGTGAAAAAGGTATATATTATTGCGGCAATCTTATTTTGGTTTGCAAAAGCGATATTATATATTAGGTGATCGTCATGTGGCCATAGATCATGTTCAATTGCATATATTTATTCCTATTTTATGCAAGACAACCGACTACATATCCAGACTCCAGTAGACTTGACAGTCTCGGTGTCACATTGACAATATTTTCCTAGATATGGTATTTTATTTACTATATGCCAATTCCTTACTCTTTTGCATTGAATATCAAATACTATCCTCCATTAATTGGCCATGGTTTGAAACGTCGAATTGTTGAACTTCCCTTTACTTAACTGTTAACATTTGGAAGAATTCAGAAGACATCCGACTGAAATGCTCCTTGTTACATGTACATGTCCGGTGTAAACAATGATAGAAAAGTCGATGTTAAATATATGAAATATACACATACATCCAAAACGATTGAAATGCCATTAGACACATGAAAATTATAATATGGGAGTTTCTATGTAACGCTGTACTGACATATTGCTGAAAGTGGTGTTAAATGCCATACCATAACCCTAACTATGTAACACTGTTCGATATTGCATGTATGATCGCTTTCATTTTCGATCGTTCCAATTGTACTCTGTGTGAACCAATTTCAAATCAGCTAATGAAAGTGGCCGACTGGTCACCTTTTCGACCAGTAGGCTGAGGACAGCTCAAGGCTCCTATAAACCCCTAGATAAATTAAGCCAAATCCTGCATTATGGCACTCTTCTGGGACCTAGTTTCAGCAGTCCAAATAGCCAATATTTTGTGAACTCCCCTCCCCCCCCCCCAAAAATATCATGTAAGTCAGAAGGGGAAAAAGACGAGTGGGGGTAGGCTCAGTTATATAAATATGAGTCGTACACCCTGTTAAGTGTTTCTTCTACAATGTCAGTGGGGAAATAGAAATTCAGCATCAAAATATTATAAAACATAGCCTCACCTAGCCCTTTCAAGTGAAATGATCGGTCCCTAAAGAAAAAATATCCTTAAGCAACAACCTTGCTCTTAAGGATTAAAGTTGAAAAGTCCTACGATGATTTTAATGATGTCATATAAATGATCTGATTATTTTTCATAAAAATGAGAGGGGCCCTGGTGGCTCAATGAGTTGGGTCGCTGGATCTAACAGCTCATACAAGCCTATCACCAATACGGCGTGTGTTCGCACCCGGCTTTGTAAATTACAAAAAAAGGGTGAACTCGACTCACAACCGCAAGTGATAAAGTTTACCAGTTGCTTGCCCATGGTCGGTGGTTCTCTCCGGGTACTCCGGCTTCCTCCACCACTAAAACTGGTTGCCATGATATAGCTGAAATATTGTTGAAAGTGGTGTTAAACACCAAAAATTAAAAATCATAAAAATGATTTTGTTTGTCCTGACACTAACCCTAACAAGATCATCTGTAGCAATTTAGTATCACTGGTAGTAGGAAATTTAGCCCGTTCGAGTTCTTGAAAATGAACTAACTTGCCCTGCAATGTACTTAAAACCAAAGAAACCCAACTTTCTTTGGGACGATGACATGGTCCTTATAAACTGAAAGCGATAATTCTAATAACTGGTTTATTCTGCATTTTGTAAGCAATCCGGGTACCAGTTGTACTTTGTCCAACATTTATGTAAGCAACATAGACATAAAATTAAGATTTACCCGGATGAATGAAAATATGAACCCATATCGGAAATTGTAGTAATGAACAATCTGGCTATTTATAGCATCGACATTCATTATTATTTCCATGTCTTTTTTTTATTTTATAAAAGTAGCTGGCAATTGACGATCATATACACGTCAATTTTCAACGGCAACCAGCTTCTATTGAAAGCATAGTAGTTATTTCGCAGGTCAATTATTTGATTTAAACAGTTCACAATATTCACAATATGTAACTAGCCACAACAATCCTCAAACATGTTAACACAGTTCGTAACAGAAAGTAATGGATATTTACATTTTTTAAGCCCCCTGGCTTGAAACAGACTCAAAAATGTGACAGGATATAAACCCTCTCTTCTTGATGTTAAGAATCCAAATGTAAATAAACAAAAAACTGCACGGATTCACTTCAGAGTAAAAGACATAACAGAAATGATGACCACACAATGCCCACTCTGCTAGTTATTGTTTATGACTTTATGTCTGCACTGTGACACTTTATTTGCATAAAGCCATACCAGGGCTCACCAAACCAGGCGAAGTGGGTGACTTCTTCGCCTTGGTTTCAATGAAATCGACCAATTTCTGTCAAAAAGCGAAATTTAGGCGCCTTGTCAGTCTTTTCAAGTCCGTATTTTGTTCACAAATAATCATATCGGTACTTTTTCATCAATATTCACATACATGTACATTTGTAAAAGGAGTTCCCATGTTCCTGAAATTTGACCCATACAGGATTTGATGTTCAATATTTTATTCCAAACTCGTTAATTGCATCCTTTTTAAGACCATTGTGCAGCACGTTCATTTTGTGAAAGGTAAGGGAATATGTGGTAGTGGGGAAAGAAACATCAAAATTTGGATCGATTTTCGAAAGTCTCCCAGATTTTTCCCTCACTTCGCCCTTAAGTCAAGAAAGAGAGAAGTCAAGACGCCCTGTTTTTACTATGTGTGGTGAGCCCTGAGCCATACACAAAAACAAATATTTACTCATGCTATTAAAGTATTTGACTTGAAGAGTGATTGGTGTTTGATGCCAACTCAGCAATTTTTCAGCTATATCATGGCGATAACAAGTTAATTTTCAATGAGAATGATTAGGAGGTACGGTTTATACTAGACCTACATGCTTAGTTGGATTTTTATAGTGCTACATGTAGCTTACTGAAACAACTGTCCACAGATAGACATGTCACCCCACTCGGTAACATTATCCTGATTCCAGATCAACCAGTCTTTGCTCTTCCTCCTTAATGCTGCGTGCATAGCGGATAAGCAACAAATGTCAATTTTATAGTTTTTGGTTTGAACCCACCATCTACAACACTCAAGACAAACATGCTAACCATTATGCCACAGATGTCCCCATCATGTGGTTTGAAGAACGAGTGATAGTAATTGGTAATATTCTGAATAGAATATTGGTGAAAATTTAAATTGATATTTGTGCATATGAATTTGAAGGTACTAGGCCAATGTTTTTAACTGTTGTATTGAGTTTAATGTGGACTGCAAGATTATTTTTAATTCATAGAACAAAAATACCTGCCACTGACAAAATAATGCACATGAATACAGTTTTGAAAAATAAAGAAATTTAATTAATTTTCCTCAGTTTAACTGTAATATATTATTTTCTTTCAGGCTGCAGATCTTACAAAACCAATAGACAAAAGATTATACAAAGGAACGTTCCCTACATGTCATGACTTTAATACTATTGTTGTCTCCAGTGAAAGTGTTAGATTATTAGTAGGATTTACAGCAGGACAGATTCAACTAATTGATCCTATCAAGAAAGAATTAGGCAAACTTTACAATGAAGAGGTTTGTACTTCAGTATTTTAAGACATCATGATATTTATTGAACATTATCAGGGCTCCCACTACTTTCAAATTAGAAAGAGAAGTGACTTCTCTTTGAGGGAGCTCACAGGGAGAAGTTAATTGCGATTAATCGAAACATTGTTTCGCGACCCTTCTTACATTACCCTGCCCAAATTTAGTAAATAATTAAAAGGCTGTCTGAACTGATTTGTTCTGGGTTTTTTTTATTCATAACTACCTTAAGGACATCTATTCAATGTCACATTTTTATTTCTGTCTACCTTGACTATTGGAGCCTTGCATACCAGTGATTTTTATATGTACATGTACCCCCC
>MJUT01049532.1:21257-35516 GCA_002080005.1 Gigantidas platifrons | reverse complement strand
AAAAAAAAATATCTGGGATTATAATATGCTAATTTATATATCCAGCTGTCTAATTTTTTTCCAATATGGGATTTTTTTAACTTGTACTTGCATAAAAAAATGTACAAGTATTGTTATTTTCCTAAAAAAAAAGTTGAACTCTACGATTATGATTCTTTTTTTTCTGTTCTGATATGGAGATTTAATGAAATTGTGTTTTTATTTAAAGAATCATAATTATTGTCCAAATACATATTTGGCATTTCTTTTATAGAGGAAAACCATTATAGTTTAGTTATTGCACAATAAACAAATGTCTCTGCAATACACATCTACAAAATTAATCATAATTCTTAAAGTTCATTAAACTTAATTACATTTAGTTATGCAACAATACTAAAACATTCTTATAAAAATCACATACAGTATATGTATTCTCTGGTAAAATACAAGTAACAATACTGATTATACAGGAATAGCCCATACTGTGAGGGCCATCTATTTTGAGATGCCATTCAATGAAAATATCAACCTGGCCATATTGTTACATAATAAAAAGATAAGAATTAGATAAGAAATTAAAATTTATAGAAGTCATGTATGTTTTTAATGAAAATTAATTAACACATTAAGTCACATTTCATTTGTTAAGCCTAACTTGGGTCAGTTATCAATTAAAAAGACAAACATAGTTTTTTTTTAAATCTGTCTAATAAGTATTTACCTAAATAACGAAATTGTGATTGTTATTTCTTAATAAATTGTATTAAAAATCATTTTAATTTATGAATTAATCCTCTTTCTGTTTACATACATTTCTTGCATTTATTTTCAATAAAACTTCTTTATTTCATCCCATTTTCCTTAATTTAACTTAATCTTATGTTAACAGCTCTGTGTTAACAGCGAGCTACATAACCCTACATATACTGTTATCCACAATAAATTCAGGGAAAAGAGATGAAATAAGAAAGAAATTATATGAATTTTTACAAAAGTTTAATTATTTTTTTTCAAGTTGTTATATTTTAACAGACTTACTCTGAGACTTATTCATACATTTTTAGATTGTGTTCTGGTTAGTTATTTTTTTTTATTATAAATTTCACTTTTGAGACATTTTACAAAAGATTAATTATTTTTTCCTCAAGTTGTTAAATTTTAGATTTTTAGATTGTTTTTTAGTTTAGTTTAGTTTTTTATATAATAAATTTCACTTTTCAGACCTGCATTACTATGTGAAATATTACATGTTATATTTAATTAAAATGTAATGAAAATGAAGTAAAATATATTTAGCTAAAGAGCAAAAGAAGATGGCGGAATGATTTGATCGGTATGAAAGAGCCTCCTGAAAAATTGTGTAAGAATTGTTGAAACAAGATGATTTCTTTTGAATTTTTGTGTGCAGTACGTGGACTAATGAACATATATTATGAATTTTGATTCCAATGGGTAAAAATAAAAGGAATAGAAACAGTGGAAGCCAAACAGGTTTGACACCTCCGAACAAAACAAAAATAATAATGGCGTCACCCAATCAACAACAACAACAACAACAATTGAACGTTTCTCAAGTATTAAACCAGGCTCACGATACTCTATATACTAGCACACCTCATAATTCATCTCACAGAAGTGTATTCATTCCATCTCAATATCAACAGATCCCTTTGAATCAGACTTTTGAATATACAAATCCACAACCGCTACCGACCCCACATCCAAGTGTTCAAGTACAACCAGGCAGTGTTCCACCTTTTGATCCTAATCCACCAGTAGATCCTCCATACCATACATATCATCATCCACAGCCTCAGCATTCGTTTCCTCCTCCACCATTCCNCTGTTCAGAATTTTTAGCAATGTTCAGAATTTTCAGCAATTTTCAGAATTTTCAGAATCTGTTCAGAATTTTTAGCAATGTTCAGAATCTGTTCAGAATTTGAGCAATGTTCAGAATTTCTAGTAATTTTCAGAATTTTCAGACACTTTTCAGAATTTCTAGCACAAAAACTGGTCTGTTCAGAATCTCTTGACTTTGTAGTGACCCATTTCTATAGTCCCCTTCGACGAAGCGTCGGGGGACAAAAAAAACATTAATATACATTGCACAATACAAAATGTATTTTATTGAAGGAAGCTTTTTTTTAGCTCACCTTGCCAAAGGCAATGTGAGCTTTTGCCATCCATCACTTGTCCGTCGTCCATTAACTTTTCACATTTTAATCTTCTCCCCTGAAACCCCTCAGCCAAATGAACTGAAACTTGGTAGGAAGCATCTATGGAAGGTCCTCTATAATGATGGCTCTTTTCGTCCCGATCCATTAACAAACATGGCCACCACAGGCAATTCTTGTTTCTGATTGGCCTATTTTTTTAAATCTTCTCCTCTGAAACCACTGGGCCAAATGAACTGAAACTTGGTAGGAAGCATCTATGGAAGGTCCTCTATATATAAAGAATGCTCATTTCGTCCCGATCCATTAACAAACATGTCCGCCACAAGCAATTATTGTTTCTGATTGGTCGATTTCTAAAAAATCTTCTCCTCTGAAACCGCTTGTCCAAATGATCCGAAACTTGGTAGGAAGCATCTATGGAAGGTCCTCTATAAAGATTGGTCATTATGTCCCGATCCATTAACAAACATGACCACCACAGGCGATTCTTGTTTCTGATTGGCTGATTTTTTAGATTCTTCCCCTCTGAAACCATTTGGCCAAATGTACTGAAACTTGGTATGAAACATCTATGGAAAGTCCTCTGTTGCAATTGCTCATTTCGTTCTGATCCCTTAACAAACATGGTGGCCATAGGCAATTCTTGTTTCTGATTGGCCTATTTTAAAAAATCTTCTCTGAAACTACTTGGCCAAATGAACCGAAACTTGATGCATCTATGGAGGTCCTCTATAAAGATTACTCATTTCGTCCCTATCAATTAACAAATACGGCTGCCACAGGCAAGTCTTGTTTCTTAGTGGTCAATTTCTAAAACAACTTTTCCTCTGAAGCCACTTGGCCAAATGATATGAAACTTGGTAAGAAGCATCTATGGAAGATCCTCTTTAGATATTACTCATTTCGTTTTGATCCATTTCCAAACATGGCTGCCACAGGCAATTCCTGTTTTCGATTGGTCAATTTCTAAAAATCTTCTTATCTGAAACTCCTTTGCCAAAATGAACCGATATTTGGTAGGAAGCACCTATGGAAGGTTCTGTATTAAGTTTCCTCAAAGCAGAATGAAAGATGAGCGACACAGGCTCAGCCCACTGAGCCTCTAGTTTTAAATGTGAGAAAAATTTGTGTGACCACAGTGATGCTTCAGTTATCATGACAGTACCTATCATTTGATTAAATTAACTCCACCAACAAAATTGATAACAAACTAAACAGGTATGGACTTTGGGAGTGAGATGTTGTCAGTAGATCATGCAAATATCAGCTAGCCCGATATTGGCAACAATCGCTGCATCAGCTGGGCAAAACGAAAAATTTTCCACAAAGTCGGGACTGTGTTTGTTTATTTATTATCTAACTTCCGGTTTGATAATAATCTTCTAATAGTCGTTATATGAAGGATTTTTATCCAAAGAACACAGTCGTTAGTCGCGTTAGACAGTGGGTCGTTATATAAAGGTCGAATGCACGGGAAAACGCTGGGGAGGAATAAATAAGGTCGGCTAACAAAGGAAGTCGCTATACAAAAGGGGTCGCTAAGACAAGTTTGACTGTAATATAATATTTATTGAGGCTGTTCAGTATAAAATCTATAATACTTCAAAATGAAATATAGGGTGTCGTCGTGGTCGTAATCATATGGTAGTTGGATTTACAACTACCTGTGCAATCAGAGCCTATCACCATTGTAGTTGTGAGTTCAAATCCTGCTCAGGCAAAGTGTACTCGATACAACATTATGTGATAAAGTTTGTCAGTGACTTGCGACTGTTCGGTGGTTTTCTATGGGCACTCCGGTTAACACCACCAATAAAACCGACCGTCGCAATATAACTAAAATATAAGTGGGATTAAACACCACAACCCTAATCCTCAAATGAATTATAAGATGAATGCTCATTTTAATATGAGAAAAATTTATCCAAAGCAATGCTCCAGTCATGCTTGAGTGTGGTAGATCGTGGATTCGAGCTGTGGTCTAGTCAAACCAGACTATTAAATTGGTATTTGCTGCTTCTCCACTAAGCATGCAGCTTTAAGGAGTAAGATCAAAGACTGGCTGGCTCTGATTCAGGTTAATGTGTCCAAGTGGAGCGACATGTTTACCTACGGACATTGGTTTCACTAAGCTAGCACTATAAGGATCTGTGTTGGTCTAGAATAAAGCGGACTTCATTTCATTGAATGTAAATTGTTCTCACCATGACATAACTGAATTGCTCATTTGGCTTTAGACAGCAATTGCTGACTCATTTGAAATACCTCCAGTCCATTTTCATGTGACAAGGGAGAAATATTTTTTTTGAAGATATGAAATATTGACATACTGGTATATAGCTATAAATCTCATTTTATCAAATATATTAAACAAGACTTTTCTTGCATTTGTTCCACATTAGAAGTATACCAGATGCAGTTTTAATACTGTGGAATGAGACCAGCTTATCTACATGTAATGGGAGACAACTCCATCCAACTGACCAACCTGCAATGGGAGATGCACCTCATGGACCAATCTGCAATGGGAAATGACTCCAACTGACCATGGTTCTGAGTTAACTTACAATATGTGCAATGTTCCTCCTTCAACCAATGGGAAAAGTGCTAGATCAAGGGGAGACAATCTTCAGACTAATATTCCTCCTTCAACCAATGGGAAAAGTGCTAGATCAGGGGGAGACAATCTTCTGACTGTGATACCTTCTTGATGTGATTTAACTGTGATCATGTGCTACCCTTGTTACAGCTGATTATTTCTGATATGTATAAGTGTGAGGTAATATGTGTGTTGATTGTGTATTGTATGAATGTTAGAGTGCATATTTTTGTGTAAATGTTGTATGTGAAGTATGAAGAGAAATATTTTTGTATGTGAGTGTGGAAGTTTTTAGAGAACTTGAGAGCTGAATATTTTAGTAAAATTTTATGTTTAAATAAGATTATTATTGTTAAGTTATATTTGTTCCTCATACTAAAGTTAGATCTTTGTCCACTTTTTTAAGAGATACTTTAAGCAGTCATAGATTTTTTTCCGTTCTGTGCTTTCAGCACACCAGACAAGCATGACTAAAATAACAGTTTTGTGAACATCATTTTGTGCACATCGTTGTCTGTGAACTTTACATTTCAATCTTCATCTACAAAACCAATGACTAAACATTGTTCCTGTGGTTGTCCTCTCTCAAATTTGATAATGCAGATCCAACATTTAAAATGGTCTCCAGAATCATGTTTCCAGTAATTTTCTTTAAAGCTATGACTGATGGAATTGGTGCATTACAGCAATATATACCTTCCACGGTCCTAAACTAAAATAAATTACAGCAATATATACCTTCCACGGTCCTAAACTAAAATAAATTTGTGTTTTTGATACAGTACCTATCTAAAATCCAAGCTGCCTGCTACCATGTGATATTGATTGAAAATAAATTAAACAGAAATTGTCTACATATGCGATATAACAAATTGCAACAACACTAACCATGCATGATCAGGTCAACTGAAATAACCCTGAAAAATTAGTTTTAAAATCTATGCAGATTCTCCTGGGCAGTTTATATTTGGTGGGTTGTTTTTGTGAGATAATCAGAGAGAGACACTTCACTAGTATAAGATATAATTTAGCTTAAGATGTCAAGGGAATGATACAGGCTCTTGAGACCCATTATTTTTAATTTATTACACATCAAATAATAAGAATGGTGAAATGAAATGAAATGTTGTTGCATCATGTAAAATCTTACCAAGATAAGTGGGTAATTATTACAGTCTTTTTAGACAGACCATTAAATAGTGTTTCATTGGTCAGAAATGAAATTTATTTAAAAAAATGTGGCAAGGTTGATAATTTTGTCATTATCATTGGTAGGAAATGGAATTTATTTAAATATTTGGCATTCATGCTTATATTATTCCTTCAGCTATAAGTGGTTGTACTTTAAGTATCCTTTTCTTAACTTTTTTGTTCAATTAAAAAACTGAAGATTACACAAATAGAATAATGATAGATCTGACACATACAAAAAATTGTACAACATTTATACTGTTATATCTCACAGGGTCAAAAGTGAAGCAACCAGAATTATTAGATTAATTAAGCTTATTATTCACTATGAAAGCACTTTAAAATTAAGTTTTCTTTAGATTATCTCAGTTATACCATTACTATTTCATGTCAGCATAAGTAGTATTGACAATCTGTTTAACACATTGTATTGTCCCAAAACTCGAAGCAATTTGATTCAAATCAAACTTTTAATAGTATTTTTTAATTATAATCAATAAATAAAGTAGACAGACTCATCAAACATTATAATAACAGAAGTAAATTTATATTACCAGATATGTATCTATGCTGTCAATTTTTTGTAGTCCAGAGTAAAAAAAAGGTAGTAGATGTTTTCAAATATGGTTCCAATTGAATTATTTATTCTGTAGATTTTGGCCTTGAAGCATATTTAATTTAGATCCTATAAGACACTGTATATGTGAAATATATATGGAATATTCCAGAATTAGTATATGGCTACTTGATACAAGATGTCTTAAAGTAAATTATTATATCAGATTCCTCTTTTGTGATGTTGTGTTTTATATAAGCATCACATTTTCTATTTTTAGAATTGTATGTTATTATGTGAAAACAACCAGCTTCCATGCTACATTTTAAGCTTCTGTCAGTAATATTCAGGTGTCACAGTCACAAAACCTTTGAGTGGGAGTTTCCTAATCATGCTCCAAAATTGTTCAATCAGAATGCTGTATTTTATTTATATTATCAGGGGTGTGGAAATACTGAAATATTCTACTTGTCCCCGGGCAAGTTATCTGAAAAAAGTCCGTACAAAATCCTACTTGTCCTGTTTTTTTTTGTTTTTGTTTTATAAACATTTGATACTTGCAAACACAGTTGCTAACTAAAAAAAAGTAAATCGAACTTGTTTATATTTTCTATTATATCATTGCGTAAGATTTGAAATGTTAACACAAACATCCCTGTCTAAGTGATCACTGCCCAAATTAAGACCATTTTAAATTTGAATTTCAGATAGGAATGTCCAGTCAGAGAATAGCCGGTTGTTTTTAGATAAAGAATAAGCTGTGTTGAAAAAAATTCTCATATCAATCAAGTTAATTTTGATTAACCTTGACAATGGCTTTATCCATCAAACCGTTTTAGTTGTGTCTCCATAGGCATGGGAAGATAAGTATCCATTCTGTCCACGATTTTGCACCAAAAAAAACATTAATGATTTCCGGTCAGCAAAATCAAAATATTTCCTGTAGATATTGCAATATGAAACAATATCAGAATCCAGCAGTAGCCATGAGAAATCGGCTAGCCATTTTGACTGAACAGTCCGTTGCCGCTGTTGTGTGTTTTCCCACAAATTATGTGTGTTTTCCCGCTAGAGTTTAGCGTTTGTTAACGTTCTCATTGTGAACAGAACCTTTCCAGCCTTTTTTTATTATTAAATATTTATCCACTGTAACGACTGCAACCCAATTTGTATTATACAATGTATGTTCACGGATGTTAGGCCCTGTTTTTTTACGAAAAGCCATGGACAAGCAAGGAAACGTCACATTCGGAACATCAATAAAAACCTGTTACACAATCCCGGTTTTCGTTAAGTAAATGCAGTACAATTATCATTGCAATCGGGTCGTAATACTCAACTTAGAACTTGTACAATTCTGGTTATTTTTAGCTGCTTTCGGAACACCACTGACGCGATGGTTTCCAATAAAAAAAACCACAGAAAATATGTATATAACCGTCAATATTTTACGATATAATATCATTTGAGAAATTGTCTTTCCATAATACTTTAATAAGAAATTATTTTTATTTGTTGATATTTACTTGTCTCCGGACAAGCTAGCCAGGAAAATCTACTTGTCCGGCAGGTTCTGTGTACGAGTCGGGCGAGTCGGGCATGGCAATTCCACACCCCTGATTATGTTCTGATTGGATATTTTCTGAGTAATAGTACAAAACTCGTACTCTTACAGTTTTAAAACTGTAAGGTCTGAGAAAACTGAAATACAGATATTATTTCTTAAAAAGATTTGATACCGAAGATAATTTTATTAACAAGAACTAATTTTAAACTTTTGGTTAAATTATACATTTTTCTGGTCATTTACAAAGTAAACACTTCATCAAACATTAGAACTTGGTAAATGATAGGATATAGATATGTTCTAAATCAGTGATGAAGCATCAACTGTTGAATAATTGGGTAAAAAAAGGTGGCATTTCAATGTCGAACATGAATTCAACCACATTATGAATTGTATTAACAACCAACTGCCTCCCACCTGTAATTACACAGTCAATTACAAGCTGTTCATTAATTCAGATTTGTTTCAGCATTTATATACTTTGAAATTTGAAAACAAGATTGAATTATGTTAATTTGAAGAAAAAAAATGATAAGGATCAGTTTTATGATGCCTGTATCAGAAGAAGAACATATGTTGTGTAACTTCTCAATGAGTATATCATGTTGTATAGAGGTCAAAAAACAGGTTACATGTATTTCATCATATTACAATTCTGTTTATTGTTAAATAAGAACTAATCAGTACATTTCTCAGAAATAACAATATATTTTACATAATATATTCAAAGAATTGTCCACAAAGAAGTATGGCATTGTTTATTTGATTAAGAATCATGAATTCTTCTTTAAGGAGTGTGGAAAATTTACTCTGTTATTGAGTATGAATATCTTTAAGGAGTGTGGGAAATTTACTCTTTTATTGAGTATGAATATCTTTAAGGAGTGTGGGAAATTTACTCTTTTATTGAGTATGAATATCTTTAAGGAGTGTGGGAAATTTACTCTTTTATTGAGTTGAGCAAAGCAGAACCAATGTAAAAGACTGAATTTTGCACATAAGTGAAAGATATTTAAAACTCATCTATTGTCTGAATGGAAAAATCTGTATCTTCTGTTATATAATTTTAAAATGTCATTTCCTACATAGTTCTAACTCTGATGTATTAATAATTCCAATATTTCATTAGACAAGCTAATGTTAAGAAGACAACGTTGTCTCACTTAGAAAACATCCATGTACATGTACTGGGGAATAATATAATCCAAAATAGATGTGACAATATTGCCATTTACTCATTTTCCTTCATAACTATCATGTTTATCAATTGACCACAGACACCTATATAGTCCAGGATAATATGGCAGATATGTTATATATATATCAATGATTTCATTTACACACTAAATATTTAAAATTTATGTTACAAAACAAACACAGTTTTACTTGATTTCAATGATATAATAAGTAAAATATATAATTCAGTTTGAGGATCTGTTGCTAGGTTATAATTTAGCATCATTGTCTAATTTAAGAACAGAATTTCCACACCCTTGCTGAAATATATTATCATGTCTAATTTAAGAACAGAATTTCCACACCTTTGCTAAAATATATTATCATGTTGTGTATTAATGATATCCAGTACATGAATTGTATCCTCACTCATTGTGTTAATTTATTATACCAACCTTATAATAGGATAGATTCAGATCTGTTATTAAATATGGCATAATACAAACAAAAACAAATTTAACTATTCAAACTTGAAGCTTCACACTTATTGTCCATATATTAAGGTTGATTTATGCTTTTTTTAAGCTTTAATTATTTATTTTCAACATTGCATGTTAATGTTACATATATGATTTTCTACATAATACTATGGTTTATGGGTGGGGGGGTAAGGACATTGTACGACTCTTCTTTTTGTGTAACGTATATAACATAGTGATATGTGGCAATTGTTTTATACATTAAGTGTAGCACTTATTAATATGTTATCACAATTGTCTTTGCATATAAAACCAAATATAGCTTTCAAAGTTACAAAAACAAATCTGAAATTATTTATTGTGACCTTTTAGAACTTTTACATTTTAATCCAATGAGGATGTATGTTCAAAATTATTATTTATTTTACTTTGACAGTGGGAAGGTTAATATATATATTTTTTGTTTGTTTTTTTGGACAGAATTCGGTATTATAAAGTTGATTTAGTTATTAGTTTTATAATTATTAGGTTACTTGTGTAATCAGAGCTTTACTACTATTTTTTTTCAAGGTATTTTATAATAAGAAATCATACACCGATTAGCAAAAGAGAGGTGTACAGTGAAATGACTTATGTATTTATACTTACAAAGTAAGGACACAATTGTTGAGATTGTTGACATGTTCTATGTGAGAGTGAAAGATACATGCCGTGAGTACAGTTCTTTGTATTTACAATGGCTTGTAATAGTTTATCTTATAAAACACTTTTAAAATCAGCACTTTGTTGTTTTAAATCTTCTCCATTATCAATGTAATCTTTTGACCAATCAAATGAAATTTGAATATTGAGATATTGGAATGTTGAAGTGCTGCTGGAATGTTGCTACATATTAATGGAAAGTTCACAATGGAAAAATTATCTCTTTTGTTATGAAGTTAAGTGGCCCTCACTGTCAATTTCTAAATATTGTGCCATCTGTATTGTCAACAGTTCCTAAACAGATATATTACAGCTGGTATACCACCAGTCTATGATCTCACATTTTTATCATGGGTAGCCAATGAACAAGTTGGTTTTTATCATCACTTGGCATCCATGGTTAGTCCTAATTAATTTTTATTCTTGTAATCTCTTCCAGATTGATCACTCTTGGTGAAGAGTCAGTAGGGGTCTAAAAGGGTGAAATTAAGGAGATATTTAAATTTGTTTCATTCTTAGTCGACTTAGTAAATTGCAATAAAATGTGACATTTACTTTACAGCAAATTAAGGAGTGAGAGCAAAGACTGGTTGACTCTAAATCAGGATAATGTGTCTGAGTGAAGTAACATGTCTACACAGAGACTGGTTGACTCTAAATCAGGATAATGTGTCTGAGTGAAGTAACATGTCTACACAGAGACTGGTTGACTCTAAATCAGGATAATGTGTCTGAGTGAAGTAACATGTCTACACAGAGACTGGCTGACTCTAAATCAGGATAGTGTCTGAGTGAAGTAACATGTCTACACAGAGACTGGTTGACTCTAAATCAGGATAATGTGTCTGAGTGAAGTAACATGTCTACACAGAGACTGGTTGACTCTAAATCAGGATAATGTGTCTGAGTGAAGTAACATGTCTACACAGAGACTGGCTGACTCTAAATCAGGATAATGTGTCTGAGTGAAGTAACATGTCTACACATGGACTTTTGTTTCGGTCAGCAAAAATTAAAAAATCCAACTAAGCATATTGGACTAGTACAAAGTGGACATCATCATCTCATCGAATGTAGCTTGTTCTCGCCATGATATAGCTGAAAAATTGCTGGTTTGGAGTCAAACAATTATCTCTCTCAATGTGTGGATCAAATATAATGAGCCTAGGTTTTATAGCAAAGGATAAACTGTTTTAATAAAGAAAAATTGATGCAAACATAGAAAGGCAGTCTCGAAAATGAGGTCATGGTCAGGTGATGCACTACTGGCTGACATGTACCCATGTGTAGCAAGTATGGCGAGCCTAGATATCCTAGTAATATACTAACTGATTGAATCCTGTAAATTTAGAAAAATTCAGTAGACCAAGAAGAAATATCAGGGCCAGGTGTTGCATTGTCTGTCTGGTTTATGGCTTCTAATGGTCCCTTTGGTATCTTCAAACTTTTCTGATGTTGCTTTGTAATTTTGACCAAAGAGAAAGAACCAGATCTGCATTCTCTAAACTGGATACAATTGTTCTTACAGTATTATATTTCTGGGTCTTCCAAATGTTCCACAAATATCTATCAAAATTATTAATATCTATTATATGAGCAGTCAAAACTATGCTTCAGAATTACTGGGAAATTAAACTCTGTGGGTAGTGAGAATCAGACATGGAAAGATCTAAGTACATACAATCAAGATCCCTCTACTCCTGCAATAGCATTAGAACATTTGACTTGTGTATCCATTACACAACTATTCCTCACCTCTCTATATATGCACATGTTAAAAGGATTAGATTTATTTTGTTTCATAAAAAAAGAATCTTCAAAGTAGTTCCAAATATCTTTTCAGAAGAGACAAATCTTGTGTAAAAATCAATCCTATTCTAACAAACAGTTATCTTAATTGTTCTTTTATTTCTATGAAACAGACATCATGAATGGTCTTGCCAAGAAAAACGAAAAGAAGTAAGAGCAAAGACTGGTTGGCCGAAATCATGATAATGTGTCCGAGTGGAGCGACATGTCTACCCGCGAACTGTTGGGGTAGACATGAATACATGTATTTAACCTTTGAATAAGACTCAATAAAGGGTAGGAAATAAGGTACATGCATTTCAATAAGTCGTATTAAAAGTGAGTTGTAAATACATTGAGGTGTGTACATTTGAATTGATTATTTGACATAATCTTTGTTTCTCATATATCTATATTAACATTATCAACCTCTCTAAAAGGCCGACACAAAACTATTAAATTGATTATTTGACATAATCTTTGTTTCTCATATATCTATATTAACATTATCAACCTCTCTAAAAGGCCGACACAAAACTATTAAATTGATTATTTGACATAATCTTTGTTTCTCATATATCTATATTAACATTATCAACCTCTCTAAAAGGTAGACACAAAACTATTAAATTGATTATTTGACATAATCTTTGTTTTTCATATATCTATATTAACATTATCAACCTCTCTAAAAGGCCGACACAAAACTATTAGATTGATTATTTGACATAATCTTTGTTTCTCATATATCTATATTAACATTATCAACCTCTCTAAAAGGCAGACACAAAACTATTAAATTGATTATTTGACATAATCTTTGTTTCTCATATATCTATATTAACATTATCAACCTCTCTAAAAGGCAGACACAAAACTATTAAATTAATTATTTGACATAATCTTTGTTTCTCATATATCTATATTAACATTATCAACCTCTCTAAAAGGCCGACACAAAACTATTAAATTGATTATTTGACATAATTTTTGTTTCTCATATATCTATATTAACATTATCAACCTCTCTAAAAGGCTGACACAAAACTATTAAATTGATTATTTGACATAATCTTTGTTTCTCATATTTCTATATTAACATTATCAACCTCTCTAAAAGGCTGACACAAAACTATTAAATTGATTATTTGACATAATCTTTGTTTCTCATATATCTATATTAACATTATCAACCTCTCTAAAAGGCCGACACAAAACTATTAAATTGATTATTTGACATAATCTTTGTTTCTCATATATCTATATTAACATTATCAACCTCTCTAAAAGGCTGACACAAAACTATTAAATTCTTATAGGTTCCATCCAGGATTATACAATGTATCAGAAAATTGACAGAACATGAAAGAAGGAATGTAGATAGTCTTTTCAAATGGATGAAGGGTGTGAGGTCGTTGATACAAATTAGAATTATTAGTAATTTCGCTAAGCACCCCCACCGTCGCGACTAGAAGAAGAGTGTTTCTCAATTAAATAAAGGCGAGGATGATAAAGGAACGACCATTTAACTTGAAGGGGTGGTTATGGTTTTTTTCCCTAAAAAAAATTTCTGATTCCCAATGTTGCTGGAAAAAAAATATTCTGATTTTGGTGAAGAAAAAAAAAATAATCTGATTCAGTTTTTGTCATATAACCTAATGTTACATTCAGGAAAAAAAAATATTCTAACTCTCGTGTTGTCCGAAAAAAAAATTCTGAACGAAAAAAAACCCATAACCCCCCCCCCCCCCCCTGCAAGTTAAATGGTCGGTCCCTAAGAGGTTCTGCAATATTCTGAATGGAGTGCAAGGCCGCCAACTACGCAAGAAAGAAAAATACTGAAGGGTAGAGTGTAGTACGTTATGACCACAGGCACTCGTATTCCGGACCCCCCCTTTTTCCTCATTTGGTCCCTCCCGCGATTATGGTATGGATCTTTGTCTGGAAGTACATCTTAGAGCCATATATCCATATTTTACAACATTTAGTGTTACAACTTTCTCGTTCTACTAACTATTTTGTTTCTAGGTCCAGATGCC
>MJUT01049532.1:7656-19995 GCA_002080005.1 Gigantidas platifrons | reverse complement strand
GTTATGACAGCATCAGAAGGAAAGTTGAATGACAGTGTCAAAAAAATATTATTCACCTTGGCCGAAGTCCCCCAAAATTTTGAGGCCATAGGCTTCAGAATTCTAGACATTTCGGCACCAAGACAAATCGGCACCCGGACAATTCGGCACCTCAAAAAGACAAATCGGCACTTGTGGTTTTTTTTTCCTTTGATTTTACGTACAAAACTTCCAATAGCCTTGAACCAATTCCAAATTTTCGGAAAAGATCCCGATCATGCCGATTCTAATCCTGATCCACGTTCAGTTATTGATGAAAAGAAACGGCTCATACTAGTTGTCTTCTTGGTAATGTTAATGTTTGCCTTGTATAATATTATGGTAAGAATTGTGATTTTGATGTTTTGTAATCCCTCTTTCTGTGTTTTATCATTTAATAATTGTGTTTAAGGATTATATACCCCTTTTTTCACTCCAATGTTAACCCTACGGAAAATCCCCCGTTTAAATTACTGCACTTCATATTTCTTGTCCTCAATTTTCGAAATGCTTTCTTTGATATTATTTTAAAAAAGCTAATCACGCTTGTTTGAAAGAAAATGCGGTGCCGATTTGTCCTGGTACCGATTTGTCTTGGTGCCGAACTGTCTTTTTCAATGGGTGCCGAACTATCTTGTTACCTAGGCTTCAGCCTGTCAAGGTTGTAGGTAAATCTGACACGGCACATATGTGGTTGTCCCTACAGACAAGGCCCATAATAATATCGTTTTTGTGTGTAAATCACATTACATGGACTGCTCGATAAAGAAATTAGGTATTGACAATTCACTTTACAACTCTCCATATACCCAGACAACGTAGTAAGTCATCACCTCGAAAATTTTACGATCGCAACCTTGACTAAGTCAACCATTACGTAATATCTGTGTCAGAAAATAACCAAGGATATGTTCCGTTTATCGTAGTTACAATTAACACAGCCAGTTACGGTCCATTCGTGATCTATCAACGGATTAGTAACGAGTAACACGACGGGTGCCACGTGTGGAGTGGGAACTGCTTATCCTTAAGAAACGCAGGAGTTAAAAATCGATGTTCGGTTCGTGAATCTTTACCTCCAGTTGTTTGTACGATGGCCCGTGTCTTATTTACGTTATTTGTGTTTGTTTGTTTGTATTCGTATTGTGAACCATATCTGTTTCTGTTTCTCATGTAGCTTCCACCGTTCTCGGAGCACTCCAATATAGAATTGGATACATCAATGTGGGAAAATTAGTTAAAAGTACATTCTCTGACCTTTAAAACACACTAGTTAAAAATATTTCTCTTGTGTAAAGCACTAGTAATAAAAATATTATCGTTGCTCAATAAAAAAAATCCTTCTTTTCGTCGTAAAAGGAATACAAGTTGCACATCAGATAAAAGTCATAAAAGGTAAAATTGTTTATTCTCAGTTGCTCAATATTAAATAGTTATTCTGCGGTAAAAGTCATTTCACATATAGTAAAAGGTAAAATTGATCCTTCTCAGGTTCACAATATTAGGTAGGTTATTTTGCGGTAAAAGTCATCAGCCCATTGAAAATTAATTTGTTCTCGCCATGATATAGCTGAGAATTGTAGTCCAGTCAATCTATGGGAAAAAATAGCCAAACCTCAAACTAATTGCAAAATAATTTATTTCAACTGTAATTAGTTCTTGACATAAACATATTCAACATATAAAAAGTCTAGAAAAATCTAAATAGGGGAAAAGTAAGAATTTTATGAAAACAAAATGCAAAAATATGAAAACAAGGGAGATAATTCGTGTCTAAATTGTATATGCTTCAATCGAATTTTTAACTAGAAAAATTCAGATTCAACCAATGGAACAGTAATTGTAAGTTTAAGAATAATAATTAGCATCTATTATTTACAGTTTTACTTTATAAAATGTTTAGGGTCATATAAATTCGGAAATTTGCAACTGCCGCCGTTATTTGTTGACATCCTGATTTCATCTGCTACAAGTACAAATCAATCCACTGAGCATTTTCCGTTCTCACGAAATGTCAGTGTTAAATGTGTATGACAAATATAATACAATGAAATAAAAAAAAGTAAGAAAATCAATATTGTATGTGGAAAATATATAATAATTAAACAAGAAACCATCATCAACACTTTTCGGTGAAAAAAATGTATCGTATGGAAAACCATTCGGGATAAAAACACATAGAAATAAAGGCTTTTTGACAAAACAGAAGATAGCGATTTTTAGAGCAAGAGCAAACTTGAATACAATTGTGTAATGAAACAATCGACGAAAAAACAAACATCTATATACATACAAGAGTAAAAATGTGAAAAATAACTCCTGAAATAAATATCAACACACAATTGCAACACCCATAGAAATAACGATTTTACAACACACAATAGTATATAGTCTATTAAGGATATGATACATCTAAGGCGAACAGGGACAGCAGTTGGGGAAAAAGTGTTATTTAATGAATATACACCATTCAAGTCAAAGATGGAACTATTCCTAGCAGATTCGGAAAATAAACAAAGCGTTATTAACATGCCACGTTAAATATTATTCAAATAGGAATGTTCAACAATACATACCTCTTGTGATGCGTATGTCTTAATTGTCAAATAAACATTAACTATAGAACACCGAAGAGACAATCAATAATGGAGACACTGGCATTATAGGTCATACAGGACGAAGAAAAACAAAACAAAAACACAATGCAATATGTGTTGGACATCATTAGGTGCAAGCAAACTCAAATAACGTAAATAAGACACGAGCCCCTTTACAAACACCTGGAGGTGAAGAGGAAACCGAACATCGTTTTATGCAGAAATCGTAAAGGATATCACAAAACGAAACTCAGAATGTAAAGACACATAATAGAACAACACGAGAAAACTGAAAGAATGAGCAACACTGACCCCACCAAAAACCGGGAGTGAACTCAGGTGCTTGCGAATGGTAAGCAGTACATGCTTCTTATAAGACACATGCCATGTTACTCATATATACAGTAAAGTCCGGTAAAAGTAGTGGCAGTGATAGAGGAAGAAAACATCTACGTAAAAATAAAAAATCCATTGTCATTTGAGATATGGATATTTCGTAGCGGTCAACCAGATTGTGATCACAACAAGAATTTTTGTAGCGATGACTTCAACCTAGGAGCAGCATAGCCTTGTTTAAGTAGCTTCTGAGTCAGCAGCTGAGCTCTGCCCAGAAAAGCATTGTACTTTGCAGAAGCTCCAGAATAACGTATAAGTTGAGAAATGTAAACCCCATATGCTGGTGATGCTGGAATATTGCTACTGATGAAGGGGAAGTTGACTATTGGAGAAGTGAAGTAATCGCATTTGTCATAGAGTTTTGTTTTTTAATCTTCCTCCGTTTTCGACCTCAAGGTGAAGGTCAGGGTAAGAAGCAGACTTTTGAGTATCAGGAGTATCCTTAACTTCCAGCTCATTTGGATAGATGCGATGTAAATGATCAGCGAATCGAATCAAAACTACAGTTGAAAGTGCTGTCAACAATATATCCATCAGTTCTTCTTGGCGAAAGTACTGATCTGTAAATACTTTTGCTTTTCCATTTTGGTCTTGATTCAAGCGATATATATTTCAAATCAATGAGTACCAGCTCTACAACGATGAAAATATGAGATATCCGTAAGACAAAGTCAACACTTGGACTGGACGCATGCCAGATACTGCCATTTGTTCATGCTATTTCTGGCTGTGACATGACCTCTCGAATGTTACCACAGCAAACGTGCTTATCTGCAAGTACAAGAGTGGGTAGTAACAACATATCATATCAACCCTCTAGAATAGGGGTGGGAAAGTGTGAAGGGTAAACTTTTTCCTATAAGAACAAATTTACCCCCTGCACCTGAGCGACTAATTAAAGTAATAAGATATAACTGTAAACTTAACTGTGTCACTAAAAATGTAGTGGTAGGAATTTAGGAAATATGGTTTAGATTGCACAGTTGGATGCGGAGAGTGTAAAGTTGTTAGTTGCTCAAATTCAAACTTATAAAATATAACAGGCGAAGACATGACTAAAGATATGTAATTAGGATTATGTGATGAGAAACATATCAGTATTGTTACATGTTCATGTTTTGACAATCTTATTGATTATAAATGCTGAATGTGTATTGTAACGTCAGTAGACGTTATTCATTACTGCTACATCAATACTTTTTATAGGTTACTGCTACTATTTCTAATATACTTCTATTACAAAATTTAAAAAATTTGGCCATTTTATAAAAAAAAAATAGGATAGAATTTTAAACTATCTTAGTAGTATATAAGAGGTTTTCAAGTCACATTTGTGGAGGATCCATGGGAGGATCTGGCCATTGCGCATGACGTGACCGCCCCACCTGAAGCGGCCCTGATTTTTCCCTTACTACATGGATATGGAGGTACCCAAGGGGTGTGCAACCGGTTTCCCGCCTTTTTTCTCTTACNTATTTCAAATATGAAACATTTTATATCTATCATAACTATGTTGTCCCCCTTTTTTGTCTTCGAGATAAAACACAAGAAATCTCTGCATTTTCCTTTGGAATATTTCTTATTTGGATCAGCTCCCTGTTATTTAAAATAGACTTCTTGTTATTACCTATATATAAGCAACAACATTAAGTTGCATCATAATTTCTATATTATATATATTTTCTTTTGTGTAAACAACAAAGAATCGAAAAAATGAGAGAAAAGGGAAATTCTAATAATCCAAATTCCCATTTTGTATACATATTTGTAAACAATCAGTATTATTGGCCCCATATAATTTTATATGTTACTATGTTGTGCTTTGTTTTACTCAATTGTTTGATTAAGAATGACAAATTGCACAAATAACTTTTTTCTAAATATTACAAAACCTATTTATTAATTTCGGCAGGGTATTACATTACATTTTTGGACTAAACAGAGAACGCACAGAAAGAAGTCATGTATTTTATTTTATCAATTTCAAAGATAAAACTCCTCTCATTAGTTTGATGCATGATTGGTATGACTACACTTTCACTGAATGCTCTTTTTTCCACATTTACAACTGTATATGTAAAAAAAATATGTATGCTGAAATAGTGAGAGGGGTTTAGAAAATCTCATGAACAAAATATTTTTCCCTATCTAGATTTTTCTAGACTTTTGATATGGTATTAGGAAGACATTTTGACACAAGAAAATCCAGAGTTAAATTCTTTTGCAATTAATTTGAGGTTTGGCTATTTTTTTCCCATAGATTGACTGGACTATTTGGTGAGAACGGAAAATGCTCAGTGATGCTCAGTGGATTGATTTGTACTTGTAGCAGATGAAATCAGGATGTCAACAAACAACGGCAGCTGTTGCAAATTGCCGAATTTATATGACCCTAAACATTTTATAAAGTAAAACTGTAAATAATAGATGTTAATTATTATTCTTAAGCTTAGCATTACTGTTCCATCGGTTGAATCTGAATTTTTCTAGTTAAAAATTCGATTGAAGCATATGCAATTTATACACGAGTTATCTCCCTTATTTTCATATTTTTGCATATTTTGTTTTCATAAAATTCTTACTTTTCCCCTATTTAGATTTTTCTAGACTTTTTATATGTTGAATATGTTTATGTCAAGAACTAATTACAGTTGAAATAAATTCTTTTGCAATTAATTTGAGGTAAAACCGTAGATTGACTGGACGTTAAACAACAACATTAAAATACCCGGAATATATTACAGATCCAATTTTAAAATTAGTTTGAAGGTTTCCGGTGTTTCTGGTACCCTCCGAATTTACATATACTATTTACATGATTATTAAAAAAATATTGGAACCAGTCAAAAACATGCTACAAAAAGCACAAAGTTATAAATCCTATTTTACATTAAGAACAGGTACGACATGAGGATCGAGCGATATATAGGTTTGTCATAGCTTCATAAGAGTTTCGTTTACACCAAAATACAATGGATATGTATTGTTAATCTCGTTGAGATTCACTTCTGAAGAAATTATCTGGTCTATCTACCGTCATGCCACAAACCCCAGAAAAGATATTCTCAAGAGAGCGTTCTTGTTGTCTGGAGGAAAGTTTAGAGTAAAGCAAATAGAGTCTAGAGAGTGTACTGGGTTTCTTAAGGTCCATTATAACATTTTTTAATGGTGTGTTCGACTTGGAAATAGATAAATGAAAATATTCCGTGTTATACATGTACCTCGTTCCGAGGTATTTTCTTTTTGTGCTTTGCGTACCTTCATTTACACAGTCGCCGGTCAGAGGATGCATGCAGGTCATGTTTCACTGACGACATGCTTTGTTTACATCACCTACTTTTTGGAAATGCTTGCATTTCAGGTATGCTTTTGCCGTTTTCTTATATATAAATTATAATAATAAATCTCAACTTCTCCTTCACCCTTATATGCCATCTCATTTGATAAATCTTAAAAACCAACTTAGATATCGTTTATTGAACATGTGAAAACTGTTTTATGTTTGTCTGCTATCCAGCTTCCTAGTTATACCCCCGCTCCCCGAAGGTATCTTACCATAATACCAACATTTTCAAATTAAATAACGCTATATATATGCTGGGAGTGCCTAGCCTATACCATCAGCATCATGTTTAGTCCGAGATTCCTCTGCCGTTCGACGACTATTACATCTGCTGTTGTCGTTGAACGTCAGAGCGCTCTCCATAATGAAAACAGCGGATTTTTCTCCCCATTTCAGCTGTGGCACATTTCCACGTTTTGTGGCTATCAGATTTTATTTTCTATCCAAAACCATAACATATATCGCTTCACCAATCATTTTTCTATTCATTCATAACCATCTTACCCTCAGAGAGTGGTGTTACACTCGATTACAGCACGTTTTTTCCTTACACCGGATGATTTGGTCATTTCACTGCCATTTTTTAACGTGATCTCGCGATACTAACTGAAAGATGACAGCAATGCATTGCATGATGGGAGATACTAAATACAGTGCACCAAATTAGCATACGTAAACAAACATACAAGACGATATAAAGCGTATTCTGCAGGACAAACAGTTCCATCTACAGCTCAAATCAGAGCAGAAGGAAATAATAAAAAATATGTTGGATAGAAAAGATTCATTTGGCAGTGTTATCCGCGGGCTTCGGAAAGAGCATGTCTTACGTTTCCCTCTATTTTGGACAAGGTCAGATCATATATGCAAATCATCTCCCATGATACATTGCGGTAATCGAAGTTCTCTCGAAGTCACGTGACAAATATTTCAAAATGTCAGTGTTCAAAATGACGAAATCATATGGTCTGGGGGGAAATTGTGCTGTAATGGAGTGCAACACCAATTTCTGAGGGTAAGATGGTTATGAATGAATAGAAAAATGATTGGTGAAGCGATATATGTTATGGTTTTGGATAGAAAATAAAATCTGATAGCCACAAAACGTGGAAATGTGCCACAGCTGAAATGGGGAGAAAAATCCGCTGTTTTCATTATGGAGAGCGCTCTGACGTTCAACGACAACAGCAGATGTAATAGTCGTCGAACGGCAGAGGAATCTCGGACTACATCATGTTGTGCTATTTATTTTTAAATTTGTTTATTTAAAACAAAAGATCTGAATTGTAAGATAAGATAAGATAAGAAAACTTTATTTGAATTCGGTTTTTCTATAACAATAAACACAAGCTCTCAGGAGCTTTTTACCGAATATACATAGTAGCACAAGATACATACAAATATTAACACAATCGCATAAATACACATATAAAGCAGTTATTTACATACAGTTAGCAAATGCAACATAAAAAGCATAAAAATAAAGGACATACTAAACATGCTGAAGCAATATCAAGCAAACATAAAATAACTAAGCAGCATTAAAACTTAGAAAAAGCACTAGAAATAAAACAGAAAGCTAAATAGGTTATCTGCATGCAGAACAACGACATACTGAGCCATTCCAGGACTGAATCAAACTTTTAAAGTGGTTGAAACTGTTTTCAGTTCTGAAATGGTTCGGAAGGTCGTTCCACAGAGTTGCAGCTGCAAACATGAATGATTTTTTGCCATACCTTGTAGTTCTAACTTGAGGTACATCTAATATGTTCGAATACCTGAAAGCATATTTAGAATTCTTCACATTAACTAAATCATGAAGGCATACAGGAGCTAATTTGTTAACGATTTTATATGTCTCCAAGGCCATTGTCCTAATACGTCTGATCTGAAGAAGGTTGATATATGAACTGGTGTAGTCATCGTATACAAAACGAAGTGCTCTTTCCTGCACTTTCTCTAATTTTTTTGAATTTTTATCGGTACAAAAATGCCAAGCCAAAGGGCAGAAGTTAAAGTTACTGAGAAAGAAAGTGTGGAATATAGTTAATTTGCTTAATCTGTCTAAATATCGGCCCAAACGTTTAAGTATATTTAGTTGCTGTGATGCCTTCCTACAGATTGAACTGATATGAATGTCAAAATTTAATTGATAATCTATTTCAATTCCTAAAAGTTTTACTGTCTCTTCACATGAAAGTGTAGAATTCTGAACACAAATCTTCATGTTTTTGTCAAAAGTCTTCTTCCCAACCGCAAGTACCTGAAATTTATCTGGATTAGCCTGCATTTTGTTTACTTTAAACCAATTAATAAGAACATTTGACTCTGATTCTAAAACTGAGGTAAGTACATTAAAATCAGGATGACCATAAGACAAAGTATTGTCATCTGCATAATTATATAAAGTACCTTTCTTTACAAAATAAAAAATATCATTAATAAAGACATTAAAAAGTAGAGGACCCAAGATTGAGCCTTGGGGTACACCTTTTTGGATGTCAGCCCAACTGCTCGGGATACTATTAATTTTAATTTGTTGTTTCCTATTAGATAAGTAGGACTCAAGAAGGGATACAGAATCAGACATATAAGATAAGATATTCTTTATTCCAATCAAGGACCCATAAAGGGCATAGTCACTACAATGATTGTAACAATAATATTAAAATACCATAAAATAAATAAAATAAAATACACAAAAGAGAGGTACAGAAGAAAATTTATTTCATCTGGGATTTCATCCCTGTCATTGATTATGCACTAGAGGTGGCATCAGGTTCTTGTACAAGTAATTATCTCATGAATTTATACACATGAACATGTGATAAAAGAGAGGTATCAAACAAAATTCATAGTGAGTTAATAATCCACCTCGTGACTAATGCAAGAAATCAAGTACAGTTAAAGTGTAGTTGATCAGATACAAAAGTCACCAAGGACCGGTGCTATATGGATACCTCACTAATGATGTTGAATCATGAAAAACCGGAAACTTTACAATTTGACGTGTATGATGTGTATGTGAAAACAGCATATGATATAATTTATATGAAGTAACTCTTATTGTTTTGGATTCATTTTTGTTTTCAAGTAAAATATTGAAGGACACTAAGAAATTTTGATAAAAACAAATTAGCGTATCAAGTGCACCCTTTGAGTTTGATAAGTGTTAGAATGAACCTTAAGAAAAGAATAGAGTAGAGTACACAGAGAATGGTCTGGTTGTATGAAGAGTGTGTGTTCTGGTTGTCTTGAGGAAGGTTTAGAATAGACAGAGATGAAGGTTCTCCTCTAAACAGCAGATTTCGTCTTTTTTTTTAACAAAATGTGTCAAACTTAAGTCCAAACTAGTAGGAAATGAAGGTATTTGGGCAATGTAGAGGAAGTTTCCTCTTTTTTCACCAGTGAACACTTGCATCTGTTAGTAGAGTGTAGAGGGAATTTTATTATCGTAAGGAAGGTTTAGAGTAGAGTGTACAGAGAGTGTTTTGGTTGTCTTATACCGAACCTAACCTTAAAAATGTGTGCTGTTGGTATACAAACAAGAATTTTGTCAAGTTGCAAATCAAGTTTGTTTGGGAATATTTCAATATCAAGATAACAAAGAAATACAAATCCTATTCTTTAGAAAAATTGTATCGGTGGTGTACTGGTAATGGTTAGCGTGCTTGCATCAAGTGTGATAGATCGCGGAGGCCAGGTTGAATCATACCAAAGACTGCTAAATTGATGTATGCTGCTTCTGCGACATGTCTACCCACGGACTGTTGTTTCAGTGAGCTAGCACTAAAAAAAATCAAACTAATCGTCTTGGTCTAGTACAACACAGACATCATTATCTTATTAAATGTAACTTGTTCTCGCTGTGATATAGCTGAAAAACTGTCCATGTTAACAATCACTAACCTTTTCCAAAAACAGATATGAAAATACTAAACCTTTTCATAGAAATTTATCAATATTTGGTTCTTTGATTTGGAAATGACTATGAATTTATACACGAAAGTGTAAAAAACATTGTATTATAGGCTTCTGAAAATGTAACACTCATTGGAAGATCCTAAGAAAGATGACTACCTAAAATTAGACAAATGAATTAAAATGTAATTAATATTACTTGTCCATGGCCGTAGCGCAATGGAGGCAAATCAGGCAAATGCCTCACTTTTGAAATGGCAAGTATAACCTTTGAAAACAAATAAAATCTTTTTTTTTCTCCAAAATTTGTCTAATTTCACCCATAAATCCACTGCTAATATCACAGATTATAAATTCATTGAACGTAATATTCGATTAACAGTTGTTAGACAGTGACAGTGTTATTCGGCAGCTGTATGTCATAAATTCAGATGAAAAACAATGAGAATATCCAAAGTTGCTCCAGCGAAAAAACATTGCAGAAGACGTTGGAAAGTCATCATGTTACCTCACAATTGGTTGAAGACAGGGTCTTTAAAACGAAAATTAGATGAACTTTCAAAACATCAGTGTGGATTTGCATATTCCATGTTATGAATGAAATAACACATTTACCAGATTCCCAGAAAAAATATGTCTATAAAATCTAACTAACTGGTAATATCTAGAATAACGCTCAAACAGGTCTGAGGAGGTACAATATGCAGTAAACAGCTATATTTCTGACTTTTAAAAGGCATTTTCAATTTAGTATTTAGTCTAAAAATTACAAAAAGACGTCAGCTTCCGGGGGCTTTGCCCCCGGACTCCCTTTACCCTCTCCCCCCAAACCACCGCTCCGGGGGAATGTCACCCCAGACCCCACTTTGCCTCACTTTATTCAGACCCGGTCTATGGCCGTGTTGCCTTAAGCAAAGTTCCATATAAATAAACTTGTAATATGTCATTATTAGTATGAATTGATATGAAAAATTAGTGATGAGTACTTTAACTGCAAGAATCTTAAAATTACCAATAATTGACATCCATTAGGCTAGGTTTCCTTAATTTTTATATATTTTGTTGCAGTAGATGAAATTATTACCAAAGGAACAGCATGTTGAGAACATACCAGACAAATTACCGTTTATTTTCATTAAACTTTGGTTGGAGAGAAAGATTTACCAGTATCTGCCATACTGAATTACAAAGTTTTATTAGAGGACACACAAGGTCTGTGTTTCTTGGACCAGAGTTATGTAAAGTGACATTATGCCTAAGGACCAATTCATTTCCAGTGTTCCAGTCACCTAGACTTATAGCCAGGCCTGGTACCTATAGGCTTGATTCAATCAGATGCATGTCGGTTGAGAATAACAGAAATAAATATGAAGAAATTGACTTCGTGATGGAAATGGTAAGTATTCTAATTGAGTTAACAATATATTGTATATATAGTCTTTTTTATTCTAATTGAGTTGGGCCTGGGTGGCTCAATGAGTTAGGTAGTTGGATTACCTAACAACCCATACAAGCCTATCACCAATATGGCGTGGGCTCGCGTCTGGCTTTGTAAATTACAAAAAGGGTACACTCGACTCGCAGCCGCAAGTGATAAAGTTTACCAGTTGCTTGCCCATGGTCGGTGGTTCTCTCCGGGTACTTCGGCTTCTTCCACCACTAAAACTAGTCGCCATGATATAGCTGAAATATTTCTGAAAGTGGCATTAAACACAATAAATCAAATCAAATCTAATCTAATTGAGTTAATGTCATTGTATTGTATATAGTCTTTTACAGTTTTAGCACATCTGCTCAAGCCTTTTGTTTATTACTTTTATAACCTATACATTTGGGATGTTTCAGAATACAAATGTATATTATTAAAAATAGTTTATTCTACATTGTATATATATTTTAACATAATAGACATATAATTTAATAATAGATGGGAAATTGTTTAATTGATCAAAGAAAATATTAAGTGGTTATTTATTTATTTATCTAATTGTCTGAGAATTAATGTCACTCAGGATTAAAGAAGGTGTAAAGATTATAAGAAGTGTTAATGGGAATTAGAGGATA